>JAODAL010008287.1:95000-118902 GCA_025379985.1 Phyllomedusa bahiana | reverse complement strand
CGGGAAAAAAAATGAAACATGGGTGAATCTTTAGACAAAAAAACCAACAGGAAAAGGTTATTAAAAACTGACCAGAATTTCTTAAAAAAAACATAGAAAAAGAAAATTTAATGTATATTTTAGTTATTTACATGGGGGCCCAATTATAGTATTATTTTTTTGTACATAAGGGCAGTTTTATAGTAGTTTTTTTTCTTGAACATGGGGGCAGTATTATAGAGTTTATTCTTTAAAAAAGGGCATATTATAGTAGTTATTTCTTGTAAAAGGGGGCTATTTAGTAGAAATTTTCTTGACATAGGGGCAGTTTATATAGTTATATTTTGTACATAGGAGGATTATAGATTTTTAAATTCTTGTACATAGGAGCTATTATGTATTTTATATTCTTGTACAAAAGGCAGTATATAGTATTATATTCTTGTAAAAGGGGGGCAAAAATTATAAGTTAATTCTTTTACAAAGGGGCGTATTATATATTTATATTCTTGACTAGGAGCATATTAAGAGTTATATTTTTGTAAAAGGGAGCAGTATTAAGAGTTATATTCTTTTCATGGGACGTATTATAGTGTTAATTCTTGTACAAGGAGCAGATTATAATTTATTTTCTTGTAATGGGACAGTTTTATAGTATTTATATTTTTGTCATAGGGGGCATATTATAGTAGTTATATTCTTGTACATAGGGAGTAGTATTATAGTATTTATATTCTGTACATAGGAGCAGTATTATAGACTATAGTACATAGTACATAGAGGGCAGTATTATAGTAGTTATATTCTAGTACATAGGAAAGTTTATAGTATTTATTTCTTGTACATAGGGAGCAGTATTATATTTTTAAATTTTCTTTCATAGGGGCAGTATTATAGTAGTTATTTTCTTGTACATAGGGGGCAGTATTTTAGTAGTTATATTCTTGTTCATAGAGGCAGTATTACAGAAAGTTATATTCTTGTACATAGGGAGCAGTATTACAGTAGTTGTATTCTTGTGCATAGGGCCAGTTTTATAGTAGTTATATTCTTGTACATAGGGGCAGTATTAGGTAGTTATTTTTTGTACATAGGGGGCAGTATTATAGTAGTTAAATTCTTGCACACAAGGGGCAGTATTACAGTAGTTAAATTCTTGTCTTAGGAGGCAGTATTAATAGTTTATTTTCTTGTACATAGGGGCAGTATTATAGTAGTTATATTCTTGTACATAGGGGCAGTATTATAGTAGTTATATTCTTGTACATAGGAGCAGTATTATAATAGTTATATTCTTGTACATAGGAGCAGTATTATAGTAGTTATATTCTTGTACATAGGGGCAGTATTATAGTAGTTATATTCTTGTACATAGGGGCAGTATTATAGTAGTTATATTCTTGCACATAGGGGCAGTATTATAGTAGTTATATTCTTGTACATAGGAGCAGTATTGTAGTAGTTATATTATTGTACATAGGGCAGTATTTAGTATTATATTCTTGTACATAGGAGCAGATATTATAGTAGTTATATTTCTTGTACATAGGGGACAGTATTATAGTTATATCTTTACTGGACTATTATATAGTATATTCTTGTACATAGGAGACAGTATTATAGTAGGTATATTCTTGTACATAGGGGCAGTATTGTAATTTTTATATTCTTGTTTATAAAGGTTTTATTTGTACCCTTACCTGTTCTTTGAAAGAGTTTTATACTTTTTAGGAATGATTCTCCAGGACAATTGATTGCTTTGGGCAACCAATCACAAAACTAAAGGGATACTTCATCATTCTTAAAAATTCTGGAATCCCTGTAAGAGCTGTAACACCTCATGAGCCACTGAATGAAAGATTAGTTACAGATTACTCATATTTTCTACATAATTAGCCGGGTTGTGTGTTTATCAGCTAACAGTGTCTTTCTGAGTAGTAATGTATCAGTGTTATGATCAGCTCTGCGATATCACATTAGTGGTGGATTTATTAGTTCTGGGTCATTAAAGCTGCTTTGTTTGTGTGTAAATACTGCAATAAGCTATGTCATAAACCCAGGGGAGATGCCAGATTATAGAACATGGGACTGAGCTGCCTCATATAGAGAAAGTGGGCAGCTTCCGAAAGCCATTATTTCTCTAATTTCTCTAAAAGAATTGCTATTTTGGTGGTCATTTAAAAGTCTGTTCTATTGGATTATGGCTTTTTTAAGGACTAACATTTTTTATCTTTTGACTCCTACAAATCTACAATCAAGCCTGGACTGGCCTTTTGTAGAGCCGGGGAAATCCACGGTGGGCCTCAGGACATGTAAGGCCTGGAGCTGTATTTAGGTAGTAAGGTAAAGAAAGAGACACCCCAAGAATCAATTCACCTAGTGGGCCCTAAGAATCAACTGCACTGGTGGGCCCCAAGAATCTTCTCCACTGGTGGACCCAATAATCAACTCCACTTGTTGCCCCTAGAATCAACCCCACTGGTGGGTTTCCAGAATTAACTCTACTGGTGGGCTCCAAGAATCAACTCCACTTGTGAGCCCCAAGATTCAACTTCACGTGTTGGGCCTAAGAATCAACTCCGCTGGTGGGTCCCAGGAATCAACTCCACTGGTGGTGCGCAAGAATCCACTCCAATGGTGGGGCCCTTGCTTCCTAGTCTGACACTGCGTGCAGTACCCAAAGAAAAACAAACAAAAATATACAATTTCTCTTTTTTCACAATTTAGGACCAAAGAACTCAGCTGGTCCATGGTGCCTCTAGCTGGTGATCCAGTAATTTTGATAACTTTAGTTACTGGAAAATTAGTCTAAAACTAAGAATAGCTCAATAAATGGAGTTATCTTCTGCATGACTATTAGATCCATTAATATCAGAAGCTAGGCCCACTGGGAGATTCTATAGTACCTTGCTGGTTCAAGCCAACCCAATACATAAGGGTTAATGATAGTGGTCATGGTTTAATAGAATATGCACATTATGATTTAGGATCTTCAGTGGCTTTGGTTTCAAAAACACTTTAATTCTTAGGTTACATGTCTAGTTGAATGGCCAGAGGACAATAGTCATAGTCCCATATCAGGTATGGTTGCAGGAGAATATTATAACTATAGTCATGCTCACTTAATAAAGCTCAGATTAAATCCCAACACAGAAGAATATTTTCTGGTAGGTTAGAGATATATGATATATTCTGTCACCAGTAAATTTCCCATCACACTGAGGGAATGGACCATTCCGAGGATCCTTGTAGTCATTGACCAATTTGACCAGTGAATTCCTTCTATAGGTCTCAAATCCTAATTAAAATAAAATATTCTATCATATTGTGCAAATAATGACAATGAAGACTTATTTTACCCGGCCCTGGGTGTCCATATATTATTGTTGATGGACACCCAGGGCCGGGACGATGGGTAGGCAAAGGTAGGCGACTGCCTAGGGAGCCACTTCACCCCAAGCAGAAAAGGGGGCGCAAGAAGGCATGGAGTAGGCTGAATTTTCCATTTGGGGGGCACTTTGTGCCTTATTTGCCTAGGGCACCAGAATACCTTGTCCCAGCCCTGTGGACACCGATCCATCTCTCCAGCTCCATCCTATTCTCTTTAGCCAGAAAAGACCTGTGTTAATCTCTGAATTTCACCATACTTCAACTGCTCATGTGGCTCTGGGGATGTTGGGTTTTTTTGAGGACATTCATCAGTATATGTGGGTCTTATAGTTGGGTGTCTAGTTTGGTGAATAGCCATATCTCAGAACTCTTTTATGGGTTGGAAATTGACCTACAGGGTTCCTACCTTTTACAGGTGGCACTTGAGCACAGGTGTCAAACAGCAGGCCAAAACCGGCCCAACACGTAATTTCATGTGGCCTTCGAGAGCTTAAACCAAGACCAGCTCTTCTCTTTCCCCGGTTGATGCAGCCAACACTTGAAAGAAGCAATGGCATCAGCACACGGAGCAGCCGCCATCTTGGATACAAAGCTCTGGTGAACACCTCCACATTGCTCTATTCAGCAACTAATAGGTGGTAGCACAGCTATGACAGCCCTAACCAGGCACCTAACTACTTTCCTAGATCTCCACTGGACCTTTGAGGGCAACCATAAAGCTGATGTGGCCTTCGGGGAAAATAAGTTTGACACCTCTGCACTAGAGTGATGGTTTTATTCCTTTAGGAGGAGACATAATTTGCAATTGATTCTTATTGTGGCGAGGGGAAGCTTTATCTAGGTTATGGGTTATGTTATTGGCTTCATCTTAGCCCCCTTTGCTAATGGGCCCCATAGGTTGCTAATACTGTATTTGGATGTCACATCTCAACCTTACATCCTATGACACCTGTTCTTCACTAGTGAAACATCTTGGACACCAAAAGAAGGACTCATGTGCTGTGGCTAAATATGGGCTTTGGAGACTCTTAGTTGTTTCAGTTGTTTTGGATTCTTAATTAACAGAAGCCGAAATCAACAAACCATCAAAACAAATGTCAATGTATCCATCTCTATTCATAACATTGAGGAATCCTGCAACAGTGACATTTAACCCATCGTGATACATTCCTTGGTCTCCTCAACCACTCAAGGGATTATTCCAATCCAGCCGTCCACACTAACAAGGCATCCTCTTCTCCACCTGACATCTTTCACTCATTTGCTGCTGAGATATCTCCATGACCTTGACTTTTGAGCAAATGAATCATACCTGGAGAAGTGTATACCCATATTATTTGCTTGCTTATCTATTGTGGAGTCATATAAAAGCTGAGCAATGAATAATAAACATTGCGTCATCTAAAGTTTTCAAAATATAAAAGGGAAACATAAAAAAAGTGATTTTTTGGGGAATGTATAAAGTCCCCCCGGTACTTACTGGTAATCCAACCAATCCAACCAATAATTAGTGCATTTACACATATCTAACAATTTTTCTATTAGGTATAACTGGAAAAGGGACCCAAGAAACCAGTGGCCCCAGACGATCTCAAGGTGTGTTGCTTGTTTTACTTCTAAGCTTCTAAGTCCTTGATCTTCAGATCATGGCCCCAGGTGGGCCCCAAAGGGAAAATGGGGAAAAACCCCCCGGGGGCCCCCCTGAACTGGTGACCTGGAGTTGGTTTTTAATGCAAAAAATCCTCAGAAAACAAAAAAAGCAAAAAAGAAAGGCAAAAAGAAAGAGGCAGGGGTATAGGGGCATCTACTATTTTACAGAAGCTGTAGGGTGGACCCCTAAAAAAAAACTCCTTTTGGCCCCCAGAAACACTAAACTGGGGCCCCTAAAATCAACCTCCTCTTTGGGGCCCTACCCCAGTCCACACTGCATGTTTTAAATTTTTTTGATCTATATGACAGCCCCCCCAAAAGCCCCTCCATTCCATGTCCTTTTGTGTGACTCCAGTTTTTTCTTTCAGCCCCTAAAGGGAACAGGTTCAAAGGACAGCGGTTAGGATGTGTATAAAACAAGAATATTGGGGATGAGACTCTGTCCCTCCCAAAAAGCTTAATACAAAATAATCTTATCAGAGATAGACATTTGCACCAGATCAGGGGCATAACTAGAATTCATTGGACCCCCACAAAAGAGATGGGGCCACCACCATGTAAAAAACAAAAAGTGCAAAGTGCAATTAAATTTAAAAATTGGGGACATGTATGAAGCCCCCACGGGGGCCACCTTTCCGCCCGTTTCCCCCGAAATCTGCGCCTGATTTTTCGGCTTGGGGCGCTCATACTGCGGTGTAAACCGCCGCACCTCGCTGTGTTTTAGGGGCAGTGCGGGACTTAGGGCAGTGCGGGCTGCGCCTAAATTTGCCGCCCAGGTAGTGGATCATACATGCGGGGGGAAAAGCCGCCGGCCTCGCCAGTGAGTGGGGCCAGTGGGGGACTGAGGCGCAGTGCGCCTGCGCCCAAAATTCCCTCCAGGAGGTGGCCCATAATGGGGAAAAGTTCCCTGCCCTCGCCGTGTGTGGGGTGCATGCTGGCCCTTACCCAGTGCGGGATTTTTTGGGGCTGCGGCTGGCCGAAAAATCTGTTCCGATCAAAGGCTGGAACAGCGAGAAATCATTCCCGTGGGTGCGGAGTATGAACAAAAAAAACGCCTTATAAGGCGTTTAAATTTCAGAAAAGAGCCAAACCCCCAAAAATAAAAAAAACATAAAACAAAATCATTTTCCCAAAATCCTAATTTAAGAATTAGGATATTGGAAATTGCCGGGAATCAGTAATTCAAATTCTGAAAACTTTTTCATTGGTGGCGAAAACCCCAATCAGAATAGGAGCGACAAAGCCCATTATAAGCTATGGGGGGAGTTGCCAATCGGGAAAAAAGGGGGGACAGTTCAAAATCTTTAAAAAAAGAAAAAAATTTTGGTTTTAAACGGGGGGTTTGGCTTCCCGGCCAATCGAAAAGGGGAAAACCCTTTTCCCAATTAAAAAATCAATAAAACTCGGACCAGCGCCTTTTCGGGGAGAGAAAAAAGAATCATTTTTTTTAGGAAAAATTTTCCTGAAAAAAGAGTAACCTTTTAAAAATTCATTCTATCCCCCCAAAAGGTTTGGCCGAGCCCCTACATGGAAATTGCAAAAAAAGGATTGCGGTCTAATTTAAAAGGGGTTTTTTTTTCTGATTTCCTAAACCACAATAGAATAGGGCGCTGGATTTTAAGGAGATGCCAAGCCCCGGCTCAGCCAATACTCTTTTCTGATTTTTTATGATTTTGTTGTCTCGCCTTGATTCTGATTGGCAAAAATTTCCCAAAGGTTTTTTTAAAGGGGCACTGTGTCCTATTTTGATTTTGGCCCGTTTTCCGCCAATGAGAAAGCTTTCAGAATTTGAATTTCTGTAATTATTCAATTAAATCCTAATTCGATATTGCCCCCTTCTAGATTTTTGGGAAAAAGATTTTTTTTTAAATTTTTTTGATTTTTGGGTTTTAGCTTTTTTCTGAAAAGTTTTCGCCTTTATAAAGGTGATTTTCGGAATCATACTCCAATGCCGCATGGGGAGCGCCCGAAAATTTTTCTTGCGATCTTCTATGTTTTCCTCTCATGTTCCGTTCCCCGCTTCACTTCGCCTCCGCAGGAGCATTTAGACCAAAATAAACCAAATCTGCCTGTCGGAGCTGCAATGTGCCGCACTTTGCCGACTCGCGATCGTACATGCCTCGGAGTTTTCGAGCGCGTCGCGTCCCACCCCGGAACGCCTACCCCACGCCCATTGCCCGCCCCTTCATGCGAGGCGCAGCTGAAAGTGGCGAACGCTACGCCTAACATCGCGTCCCTGCGTCCGACAGCGGATTCGGGCCGGTGAGGCACAGGATACGCCAGAAAACAGGCGTAAAGCCCGATCATACATGTCGCCCATAATTAATAACATCATATATTAGGGAACCCAAATAGTAGCACTTTGTAGCAGAAAACCACCTACTACTTGTTCCTTACAAAAAGGAACAATGTTCTCGTACCAGAGTGGGACCCCCTCAACCTCTGGGCCTCATAGTAGTCACTATGGCTTCTATGGCTCTATAGTTCCACCCATGGACCAGATTGGTTTTAGATACCTACATTATGGTAGGGAGTAGTCCACACATATAAGCCTTGTGACCTAACTGCACGTCACGTCATTCGGCAATATATTTTAGACGTACTAGCGGTGCCATAACTATAGCTAAGAGGGAGTGTACATGCGCCTTAGTCAGTCGCGCTCATGCGCATTCCACCTGGGTCTGTCACAACAGCATTCACAATATCAGGGCCGCATTGATAAGAAAAAGAGACTCACAAAAGGGTAATAATAGTCATACAATGCCAATAATAACTACGCCAACTCCTGTATATGCCACTAAAAGGCTTCAGTTTATACCAAGTACTGTGTATATACTGCAGTATATCCCTACAGAGATTAGATATCAGAGGGTAATAAGACAGTAGGTAATAGTGGTTTAGCCAGTTCTTCTCTTTAAGCTTAGGGGAAATGGATATTACATCATTATAGTAATATGTCCCTATTTAGTGGCAAAACATAAGAACATGGATGAGTGATGCACTTAAAGGGGTTTTCTCATTAGGCTGTTTCACTGAGCAGCTTTATACTCACTTTGTCTCCTAAGGCTGTGGGTGATTCTATAGCAGTGATTAGCATATCTAGCTTCTTTGTAAGTAGCCATTACACTGACAAGTGCAGGTGATGTCATCTCTTCAGTAAACACAATGTACATGTGCTGTGAGGCCAGAAAGCAATGGCTTACCTGTAAGCTTGTTAGAGATAATAAGTTTGTTCCACTGAGCCATTTGTCCATGGTAATGTCACTCACTGCTCTCTAGGTGCCCAACACAAAATACACAACATTTTTTATTTGATTTTTTTGTGATTTTTCTGTAAATTGTTAGCGTAGGGACTCGCAAGTAATGAGGAGCCTTGACAGGGCTTGTGAGCTTGTGTATAATGGAGACTGTATCAACTAATACCTCATATTTGATATTTTTCTAGTATGTCATTTTTATTTGCGCAAAAGTACTGGGGAGCGGAGGGTGTCAGTATGTTGTGTTGGACACCTAGAAAGTGCTGGGCAGCCTGCCCAATCAAATACCGTGTTTCCCCGATAGTAAGACACCCCCGATAGTAAGACGTAGCGGTGTCTTGGGAGGTCGCCTAATGTAAGACGTACCCCGAAAGTAAGACGTAGCGCGGCCTGATGACATCACTGCCTGTGCCGGGATGAGCGCGCGGGAGGCCGGAGCAGCGAGGAGGCGGCGCGGCGCGGGAGACGGAGCAGCGAGGAGGCGGCGCGGCGCGGGAGACGGAGCAGCGAGGAGGCGGCGCGGGAGACGGAGCAGCGAGGAGGCGGCGCGGCGCGGGAGACGGAGCAGCGGGGAGCCAGGTAAGTGTTTTTTCTGCCTACAGCTGGCCCTATACCTGTCTACAGCTGGCCCTATACCTGTCTACAGCTGGCCCTATACCTGCCTACATCTGGCCCTATACCTGTCTGCACCTCGCCCTATACCTGACTACAGCTGGCCCTATACCTGCCTACAGCTGGCCCTATACCTGCCTACAGCTGGCCCTATACCTGCCTACAGCTGGCCCTATACCTGCCTACAGCTGGCCCTATACCTGCCTACAGCTGGCCCTATACCTGCCTACAGCTGGCCCTATACCTGCCCACAGCCGACCCTATACCTGCCCACAGCCGGCCCTATACCTGCCCACAGCGGCCCATATACCTGCCCACAGCCGCCCTAAACTGCCCACAGCCGACCCTATACCTGCCCCCAAAAGCCGGCCACTATACCTGCCCACAGCCGGCCCTATACCTGCCTACAGCTGGCCCCACACCTGCCTACAGCTGGCCCTATACTGCCTACAGCTGGCCCTATACGTGCCACAGCTGGCCCTATACTGCCTACAGCTGGCCCTATACCTGTCTGCCCTCACCCTATACTTGCCTTCAGCTGGCCCTATACCTGCCTACAGCTGGCCCTATACCGCCTACAGCTGGCCCTATACCTGTCTACAGCTGGCCCTATACTGCCTACAGCGGGCCCTATACCTGTCTGCACCTCACCCTATACCTGCCTACAGCTGGCCCTATACCTGCATACAGATGGCCATATACCTGCCTACAGCTGGCCATATACCTGACTACAGCTGGCCCTATACGTGCCTACAGCTTGGCCTATACCTGCCTACAGCTGGCCCTATACCTGCCTACAGCTGGCCCTATACGTGCCTACAGCTGGCCCTATACCTGCCTACAGCTGGCCCTATACCTGTCTGCACCTCACCCTATACTTGCCTACAGATGTCCCTATACCTGCGTAAAGCTGGCCGTATAACTGTCTACAGCTTTCACTATACCTGACTACAGCTGGCCCTATACCTGTCTGCACCTCACCCTATACCTGCCTACAGCTGGCCCTATACCTGCCTACAGCTGGCCCATATACCTGCCTACAAGCTGGCCCTTATACCTGCCTACAGCTGGCCCTATACCTGCCTACAGCTGGCCCTATACCTGCCCACAGCTGGCCCTATACCTGCCTACAGCTGGCCCTATACCTGCCCACAGCTGGCCCTATACCTGCCCACAGCAGGCCCTATACCTGCCCACAGCAGGCCCTATACCTGCCTACAGCTGGCCCTATACCTGCCTACAGCCGACCCTATACCTGCCTACAGCCGGCCCTAGACCTGCCTACAGCCGGCCCTTTACCTGCCAACATCCGGCCCTATACCTGCCTACAGCTGGCCCTATACCTGCCTACAGCTGGCCCTATACCTGCCTACAGCTGGCCCTATACCTGTCTGCACCTCACCCTATACCTGCCTACAGCTGGCCCTATACCTGCCTACAGCTGGCCCTATACCTGCCTACAGCTGGCCCTATACCTGTCTACAGCTGGCCCTATACCTGTCTACAGCTGGCCTAAAACCTGCCTACGCTGGCCCTATACCTGTCTGCACCTCACCCTATACCTGCCTACAGCTGGCCCTATACCTGCCTACAGCTGGCCCTATACCTGTCTACAGCTGGCCCTATACTGCCTACAGCTGGCCCTATACCTGCCTACAGCTGGCCCTATACCTGCCTACAGCTGGCCCTATCCCTACCAACAGAGGCCTATACGTGCCTACAGCTGGCCCTATACCTGCCTACAGCTGGCCCTATACGTGCCTACAGCTGGCCCTATACCTGCCTACAGCTGGCCCTATACCTGTCTGCACCTCACCCTATACTTGCCTACAGCTGGCCCTATACCTGCCTACAGCTGGCCCTATACCTGTCTACAGCTGGCCCTATACCTGCCTACAGCTGGCCCTATACCTGTCTGCCCCACAGCCTCAACCTGCCGACAGCTGGCCCTATACCTGCCTACAGCTGGCCCAATACCTGCCTACAGCTGCCTATACCTGTCTACAGCTGGCCCTATACCTGCCTACAGCTGGCCCTATACCTGCCTACAGCTGGCCTATATACGTGCCTACAGCTGGCCCTATACCTGCTACAGCTGGCCCTATACCTGTCTGCACCTACCCTATACTTGCTACAGCTGGCCCTATACCTCCCATACAGCTGGCCCTATACCTGTCTACAGCTGGCCCTATCCCTGCCTACAGCTGGCCCTATACCTGTCTGCACCTCACCCTATACCTGCCTACAGCCGGCCCTATACCTGTCTACAGCTGGCCCTATACCTGCCTACAGCTGGCCCTATACCTGCCTACAGCTGGCCCTATACCTGACTACAGCTGGCCCTATACCTGCCTACAGCTGGCCCTATACCTGCCCTATATAAGACATACCCCGAAAGTAAGACATACTGGGACTTTTGGGGGTAAAAAGAATGTAAGACGCTGTCTTACTATCGGGGAAACACGGTAGTAGTGGCATAATAGGCTGTAAGCCAGCATGGTGCACCACACATATCTGCATTAATAGCACCCTTTTGTATTGCCTTATCTATATGCAATTATAATGCCAGTAACCGCCCCCTCATACATAGAAGGTATGTGAGTGGTTGTCTTATCGGTATTTTTGCATTTGTGCAATCCCCTCATGTATTATACTGTGGCTTTTCTGCATGCTGGTGCTCAGCAATTACCTGCACTTGTTTATCTTTCCCAAGTAGCATTAGGGCCTATGTTGCCTCCTACTGGGTTCAGTCTTTAGTTCAGCCATTGAGCCGTGAGTACGGCCTTGTTGTCTTTTTGATTAAAGGGGTTTTGCCACGAATAAAATGGACGTGGGAAGTTTGCAAATTAAATAATTAACATTTTCACCATTCAGCAATGGTGTTGTTGGACCACTGGGTTATGTCCCTCACTGGTATGGCTGTTGCGGTGGCGGTGGTCGCCGTGCAGTGCTACCCCCATTAGTGTAGGGACCATGGGTGTAGCTATAGGGGGTGCAGAGGGAGCAGTGGCTACCGGGCCCTGCAGCCTGAGGAAGCCCAAAAGCCACCAGTATTGTAAAGACACATGGTAACCGGGGGGTCCTATTTAATTCTTTGCATCAGGGCCCAAGAGCTTCAAGTTACATGTCTAGTAGGGAC
The DNA here is from genome assembly GCA_025379985.1 of Phyllomedusa bahiana. Classification (NCBI taxonomy): domain Eukaryota; kingdom Metazoa; phylum Chordata; class Amphibia; order Anura; family Hylidae; genus Phyllomedusa; species Phyllomedusa bahiana. Next base: position 106,875 of record JAODAL010008287.1, on the reverse strand, counting down.
CCACTTGAAAGAGGTCGCCGTGAAGTGGCAAGTGGGCTTATACTGTTCAAAAAGTATACTAAGAATCTCATGTTCAGTTTTGTAAATTCTTGCTGAGAAGCAGTAGATCAGCGTACAGTGTGGGGATGTACGGTCCCTGCCTCTCCCTCCGTGTTTTGTTGTTATGTGTTTATGTTTAGGAGGGTGATATCCTTCCCCCCTATTAGTACAGATCACGGGTGTTTAGCTTTGCTTTTGTTTTCAATAGGAGATGTATGCAAACTAGCTACTTTTTCTCAATGAAGAAAATATCCTGCAACTCCATGGAAATAAAAAATCATCGTGTTTACTCAATCATCTCCAAATTTCTAGTGGAATAAACGCTAATGTATTTCAGGTGACAGCGCCCTTGGCACTTTTAGTCCAGCTATGTCTAAGTCATGCTATGACTAAGGGCGCTTCTGCCTGAAATGCGTTAGCAGTTGTTCCACTAAGAATATAGAAGACAGTGATTTTTTTTTTAAATTTCAACAGAGTTTTTGGATATTTTCCTCGTAGAAGATTTACAAGCCGTCCACTGGGATATCCGAGCACCTGCCTCATTGAGTGTCCGGCAAAACACGACATACTGTACACAGGTGACATAGTATTTCTTTTGTATTTTTTAACTATTTTTGCCATGATTCATGGCCTGAAACTAAGGGCGACATTTCCCAACTCGCCAACGCCAGTTTTTTGGTCTATATTGCGCTAAAACCGCTTTTGATGCCATATTTTGGATTTAAGTGAACTGTCGTACACCAAAACTAGGCGCATTATATGCCGGGACCGACACATTGTAATGCGCCTAAAAATGATGCGCTGTGCGTCTCTATAACTAAATATGCCTATTGAGGCGCATAGCACTTCATTACAAGTGTATATGTGTTAGGCGCATTTCACATTTTACAAGCATGTGTTAGGCGCATTTCACATTTTACAAGTATGTGTTAGGTGCATAGCACATCATTACAAGTGTATATGTGTTAGGCGCATTTCATATACTTGTAATGATAAGTTATGCGCCTCCGTGTGCGATGTGCCTCAATAGGGGCATTACATACGCTTCTAATGATACACTATGTGCAGTGTGATTTGCGCTAATCGCAGCACAAAACATTTCATTGTAGAATATGTAATGCCCCTATCGAGGCACATCGCGCACTGAGGCTCATAGCTTATCATTACAACTATATGAAATGCGCCTAACACATATACACTTGTAATGAGGTGCTATGCACCTAGCACATACTTGTAAAATGTGAAATGCATCTAACAAATATAAACTTATAATGATGTGATATGCACCTCAATAGGCGCATTTCATTATGGAGGCACACAGCGCATCATTTTTAGGCGCGTTATGTTCACTATGCAAGGTATACAAAACAACAAAATCCAAAATAATACCAGGGCTGGACATACCCAAAAGGTACATAAGCTAGTGATTCACAAAAAATATAGCACAAAAACACACCTTATAAATCACTTAGCAACTAGATACATAAAACCAAACTTTTATTAGAATAATAGATAAAATACTACACTAGCCCTATTGCAACCCTCACAAATCTACAGAAACCCTGCCCTAACCAAGACACATGTAAGGTGCTCGCCCCAATAAGGGCGCCCCTACCCGGAACCTGTCCCTCACTGACAGTCCCTACTAAACCCTATTGGATATCCTAATAGTGAAAATGCACTAGAAATAAGAGGCAATAGCACAAAATAGGGTAACTCCTACCAATGTAGATATGAGAGATATCAGTGGGAACGCCACCAAAGAAACTATGCTTGTAATCGAGGTCACTATTACATACACAAGACGAGATATAGATACACCATCTCAAATCTATTTACTAGTGAAATACCCCAAGCCAGAACAAGAACTGGATAAAGTGGCTAATGATAGCCCAAGCATAGAAAAATATATATGCAAACACGTACCTCATAGAATACAATGGACAAATGGACACCTACATAATGCTATGGTGTAAGATATAGTATAAATACCAAGAAAGAGAGAGGAACGGGTGACACATATACACACCCTCCCATATCATGCTACAATATCCCAGACCAACGCGTTTCTCCCTATAATTCGAAGGGTTCATCAGGGTCAATGGTTATAGCAAATATAAATCCCAATATACTAATATCCAATAGAATCAAATAGACATATGATACTCGCGTGTTTGTTCAACTCCGATAGTTCAGGTCCCCCATGTCATAGATGTTTGAGAGGGCAATAAGTTGTGGGAATCACCACCTTAAATAGTTCACCAAATATCCACAAACATTACCTATTTCCGGACGCCAAAGCAATGTGCTCCCCTGGTTACCAGGGACGCCACCGCCGGAGGCATTTCCGGAATGAATCCCGGTACAATCCACACTTACGTGAATCCATGCCAAGTCTCGCGATATCTGCGGCCATCCCTCCGCCAAAAGAAGCGTCCCCAGTTGGTATCCTAGCACCCTTCATGCTTAACACCACAATCTACTTCCGGACGCCCAAACCATGTGCTAACCTGGCTGTCAGAGACGCCGCCGCTGAGAGCACTTCCGGTATAGTCGGCGCATGCGTGAATTGATGCTGAGTATCGCGATGTCCGCAACTCAGGGAGAAAAAGAGATTAAGATAATACTTTCCAATCAGTACATAGTTAGCTATTACACCTAGACTACTGTAACTCAAATGTCCCTAAAAAGCACACCAGGTCGGGATAACACCAATGACGCCGGTCACATTCCCTCAACCACACATAGATTGATGCCACAATCGTGGCTTGATCAAAATATAACTATGATGTTACAGAGGGGTAAATACAGAAATAGCCAGGAATAGTGATACTCATCACTTTGTTCCATATGATGTATTAATACAACCTTAATGTGATCCCCCAACAAAACCAATAGATACAAGATATTATGAGATAGATAGATAAAAAAAGGGTATTAACCAAATATCAAACTATGGACGAGATACACCTGTGGCGAGGCATGTAGTGGAAGTGCATGGTGGTGATGTGACGGTACTCTCCTTCTGGGTATTGGAGGTGGTGAATAGGAGTCCTAGGAGGGGTGACTTTGAAAGAAAAATCCTTCAAAGAGAGACTTTCTGGATCTATCAGATGAGAACACTTAAGCCGGGGGGTCTTAATGAGACGATGTCATTCATCCCGTTCATTTAACATCTCTCTTTATACCTATTTCTAATTTACTACATAGTTTGATATTTGGTTAATACCCTTTTTTATCTATCTATCTCATAATATCTTGTATCTATTGGTTTTGTTGGGGGATCACATTAAGGTTGTATTAATACATCATATGGAACAAAGTGATGAGTATCACTATTCCTGGCTATTTCTGTATTTATCTCTGCTGTAACATCATAGTTATATTTTGATCAAGCCACGATTGTGGCATCAATCTATGTGTGGTTGAGGGAATGTGACCGGCGTCATTGGTGTTATCCCGACCTGGTGTGCATTTTAGGGACATTTGAGTTACAGTAGTCTAGGTGTAATAGCTAACTATGTACTGATTGGAAAGTATTATCTTAATCTCTTTTTCTCCCTGAGTTGCGGACATCGCGATACTCAGCATCAATTCACGCATGCGCCGACTATACCGGAAGTGCTCTCAGCGGCGGCGTCTCTGACAGCTAGGTTAGCACATGGTTTGGGCGTCCGGAAGTAGATTGTGGTGTTAAGCATGAAGGGTGCTAGGATACCAACTGGGGACGCTTCCTTTGGCGGAGGGATGGCCGCGGATATCGCGAGACTTGGCATGGATTCACGTAAGTGTGGACTGTACCGGGCTTCAGTCCGGAAATGCCTCCGGCGGTGGCGTCCCTGGTAACCAGGGGAGCACATTGCTTTGGCGTCCGGAAATAGGTAATGTTTGTGGATATTTGGTGAACTATTTAAGGTGGTGATTCCCACAACTTATTGCCCTCTCAAACATCTATGACATGGGGGACCTGAACTATCGGAGTTGAACAAACACGCGAGTATCATATGTCTATTTGATTCTATTGGATATTAGTATATTGGGATTTATATTTGCTATAACCATTGACCCTGATGAACCCTTCGAATTATAGGGAGAAACGCGTTGGTCTGGGATATTGTAGCATGATATGGGAGGGTGTGTATATGTGTCACCCGTTCCTCTCTCTTTTTTGGTATTTATACTATATCTTACACCATAGCATTATGTAGGTGTCCATTTGTCCATTGTATTCTATGAGGTACGTGTTTGCATATATATTTTTCTATGCTTGGGCTATCATTAGCCACTTTATCCAGGTTTTGTTCTGGCTTGGGGTATTTCACTAGTAAATAGATTTGAGATGGTGTATCTATATCTCGTCTTGTGTATGTAATAGTGACCTCGATTACAAGCATAGTTTCTTTGGTGGCGTTCCCACTGATATCTCTCATATCTACATTGGTAGGAGTTACCCTATTTTGTGCTATTGCCTCTTATTTCTAGTGGCATTTTCACTATTAGGATATCTAATAGGGTTTAGTAGGGACTGTCAGTGAGGGACAGGTTCCGGGTAGGGGCGCCCTTATTGGGGCGAGCACCTTACATGTGTCTTGGTTAGGGCAGGGTTTCTGTAGATTTGTGAGGGTTGCAATAGGGCTAGTGTAGTATTTTATCTATTATTCTAATAAAAGTTTGGTTTTATGTATCTAGTTGCTAAGTGATTTATAAGGTGTGTCACTATGCAAGGTATACCTGACACCAGATTTTTGATAGGGTCGGACTTTCTGGCGCATTTTACACTTACTTAATGCGCCTAAAAACTGACATAGCACCGCCAATTTTTGGACATCTCACCCTAGGTCTCTATGATTTTATATTATGTGCTATGCATTGGGTCTCTTCAATGAAAAAAAAAAAAACAGAACACCCCTATCACACCTATCTATACATCATTAAACTATAAAAAGAAAAAATAACATTTCGTCCAAACCGAAAATGAATTTGTAATTTCAATTTCTATTGTAGTTTAGAGAGACATGTGTTATGCATGGATATGTCAGATCCTTCAAGGAGACAGATGCCCCTTAAAGCTGCTTATCACTTTAGCTAATATATGATAGTCTTGAAAGGGGAACAACTTTTTCTGAATTTCTAGGGTATTTTGAAAGTTAATTTTCTACACAGCCCCTTTGACGATCATCATTAGGTGCCAGTTTCCAAATGAGGCATCAGATCAGGTGGCGATTGACTAATTTGTGACTAATCTAACCCTAAAAATACCAACGACCTAGAAAAGAAAACCTTAATGAATTGAAGACATCTGTTTCCAAAATTAAAAGGACCAGTGAGGCTGAACAAGGTCAGATGATTTAGGGGATATCTACAGTGAAGTAAATAAGTATTTGACCCCTTCCTGATTGTGTAAGTTTTCCCACTGAAAAAGACATGAACAGTCTATGATTTTAAGGGGAGGTTAATTTTAACATTGAGAGATAGAATATCCAAAATAAAATCCAGAAAATCACATTGTATAAATTATATAAATGTATTTGCATTTTGCTGAGAGAAATAAGTATGTGATCCCTATGGCAAATAAGACTTAATACTTGGTGGCAAAACCCTTATTGGCAAGCACAGCAGTCAGATGTTTTTTGTAGTTGATGATGAAGTTTGCACATGTCAGGAGGAATTTTGCTCCACTCCTCTTTGCAGATCATCTCTAAATCACTAAGATTTTGAGGCTGTCGCTTGGCAACTCGAAGCTTCAACTCCCTCCATAAGTTTTCTATGGGATTATGGTCTGGAGACTGGCTAGGCCACTCCATGACCTTAATGTGCTTCTTTTTGAGCCACTCCTTTGCTGCCTTGGCTGTATGTTTTGGATCATTGTCTTGCTGGAAGACCAAGCCACGGCCCATTTTTAATGTCGTTGTGGAGGGAAGGAGGTTGTCACTCAGGATTTTACGGTACGTGGTTCCATCCATTCTCCCATTGATGCAGTGAAGTAGTCCTATGCCCTAAGCAGAGAAACACCCCCAAAACATAATGTTTCCACCTCCATGCTTGACAGTCTAGATGGTGCTCTTTGGGTCATAGGCAGCATTTCTCTTTCTCAAAGCATGACGAGTTGAGTTAATGACAAAGAATTCAACTGGTGGGCCCCAAGAATCAGCTTCATTGCTGGGCCCAGGCACCCCAGGCTGACACTGACCAAAGTAGTCTCCAATGGAAGTGCTGTTGGCAGCAGAGGTACAAAATTCCTGTTATAGTCTGGATTTTCCAAATTAACAGACCAAGTTCTAGATGTACTATGAGGCATCCAATATTTTAAAGGGGCTGTCTTGAATGGACAATACGTCTAAAAAGAAGTAGCCCTGGCAAACAATTATTAATGTTGGCAAAACTGGGAGCAACTTCACATATTTTTTAGATAAAATCTTACTTTGTGAAACTATTTCCCTATGGAAGTGACTGGAAGCCAATGCAGTAATGTAGTCCTTGCCTTGAAAAACTTGGCAGTTCCATTCTATGACTTTTTGGATGTCATATGGACAAGAGATGTCCAGTTTGGACAACTATACCATGATGTGATACCAAGTCTCCACCCATTATCTAACGTTGGTCCTAATGCTTCAATATTGGCACCATCATTGATAAGAGCGGAGCTGAGAAAAGAAGCAACCTGCATGTAAGATCAAATACCAAGGAAGACCTCTTGCAAGATCAAAACCACCAAGTCCCGATGAGGTTTTGGTTGACTGGATACAAAATTTTTTGTCTTATTTTGTATCAGAATTTAACATTTAATCTTTATCTTCATGTTTCTTATCTCCACAGGGAACAGAAAGTTGATATCGACTTGTATGACCTTGTCAAATTTTGCTTAGTTCTTAAAAGTTCTTATTATGTAATTAGTTACATAACAAGTTGCTCAATACGGAGTTCAGTTCATAACATGACTCTTTAAGGTCTTTCGTCTTGCAGTCCTTAAAAAAGGAGGCAAATATGAGGCTTAATTACAGTTTTCTCCTGAGATGTAGACCATGGAACCACAATATGCTACACCAAGGTGCAGGGTCTAAGGTTTTTCTCTTTCATCATATTTCAAGCCCACAAAGAGGTGTAGGGTTTCCCTGCCGAATTCTCTGGTTATTGTCCCCACAACAGTCACCTATTGGCGACAAAAATATAGAGCAAAAAAACAGGCAATATGATGAACAGTGACCGGGGTCATCACTAGGAAAGTGAACCTGGGATCCTAGAAATTTGCTTCAATCGCAACCTTTTGGATTCATTTTGAGTTGTCTGTTATTGTTTTTGGAGAATCCTACACTACCGTTCAAAAGTTTGGGGTCACCCAGACAATTTTGTGTTTTCCCTGAAAGCTCATACTTTCATTTATCCAATGAGTTGCAAGATGAATAGAAATCTCGTCCAGACATTGACAAGGTTGGAAATAATGATTTTTATTTGAAATTTTCCATTTCAAACTTTGCTTTCGTCACTCCCTTTGGAATCTCCCACTTTACTAAAGCCACCCCAGACCATCACATGACCTCCACCATGCTTGACAGATGCCGTCAGGCCCTCTTCCAGCATCTTTTCAGTTGTTCTGCGTCTCACAAATGTTCTTCTGTGAGATCCAAACACCTCAAACTTTGATTCGTCCATAACACTTTTTTCCAATCTTCCTCTGTCCAATGTCTGTGTTCTTTAGCCCATATTAATATTTTATTAGCCAGTCTCAGATATGTCTTTTTCTTTGCCACTCTGCCCTGAAGGTCAGCATCCCGGAGTCGCCTCTTCACTGTAGACACTGACACTGGCGTTTTGCGGGTACTATTTAATGAAGCTGCCAGTTGAGGACCTGTGATGCGTTGATTTCTCAAACTAGAGACTCTAATGTACTTGTCTTGTTGCTCAGTTGTGCAGCGGGGCCTCCCAATTCCCTTTCTACTCTGGTTAGAGCCTGTTGGTGCTCTCCTCTGAAGGGAGTAGTACACACCGTTGTAGGAAATCTTGAGTTTCTTGGAAATTTCTCACATGGAATAGCCTTCACCTCTCAGCACAAGAATAGACTGTCGAGTTTCACATGAAAGTTCTCCTTTTCTGTCCATTTTGCGAGTTTAATCGAACCAACAAATGTAATGCTCCAGATTCTCAACTAGCTCAAAGGAAGGTCAGTTTTATAGCTTCTCTAATCAGCAAAACTGTTTTCAGCTGTGCTAACAGACTTGCACAAGGGTTTTCAAAATATCCAATAGCTTTCTTACACAGTTAGCAAACACAATGTCCCATTAGAACACTGGAGTGATGGTTGTTGGAAATTGGCCTCTATGCACCTATATAGATATTGCATCAACAACCAGACGTTTGCAGCTAGGATAGTCATTTACCACATTGACAATGTATAGAGTGGATTTCTGATGCTTTTAATGTTAGCTGCATTGAAAAACTGTGCTTTTCTTTTAAAAATAAGGACATTTCTAAGTGACCCCAAACTTTTGAACGGTAGTGTATATCTAGTGGGTCTATGCTGACCCCAAAGTCTACAGTTTCTACAACAGAAGGCCGAACACTTCTTGTGACTGGTTAAATTCTTTGTTCGTTCTCCTCAGAGCTGTCATCTATTGACAAAAAAGATCTAGAGCAGAAGAAGAGGCCAAATCATGAATAATTCCAAAGGTGGTTTCTAGGAAAGTGAATTTCAGGTCCTAGAAATTTGCTTCCATTGCAACTTTTTGAATTGCTTTTTGTTTGTCGTCCAATGTTTTTGGAGAATCTCACTGCTCGTGGGCTTATCCTGTCCTTAAAGGGGTTTTGCCACGATCTCATTTCATACCTCCTGCCTCCAGCTCTTCAGCTCTGTGTACTCAGAAGGGGGCGTGTGTGATTTGTTTGAATTGCATATCATGTGACCCTGCAGGATGACATCACCATGCCTTTCCTCTCTGTAATCAAAAAAAGGTCTGCTTATGTAAAGCATTGTGAGTAGCTGAGCGGTAGCGTTTTTGCCTCCAGGCACAAGGGTCCAAGGTTCAAATCCCTGCAGGAACCAAACCGGTGTTGTTGCTTTTTTTCTCTTTATCAATGCACAGACCTGATTGAGGTTTCTTTTCATTTATTGGCACCGTTTGACTCCTTACTAAGGAGGACAGGAGTAGAGGGACAGCACCTGGGGTTTGAACACTCAGTAACTGCCTGAGTGGAGAGGTGATGTCTGAGCATGTGCGACCAGGACTCAGGAGCTCTCAGCCCTGGTCATATCCCCTGGAGACCAGCTGTAAACAATGGATCACTAAAGGAGCGGCTAAAATAAAAACGGTGCAGAATTTTTAATAATAATGAATGGTGAAAATGTTTATTTCATTTGCAAGCTTCCCATGTCAATTTTACTTCGTGGCAAAACCCCTTTAAAGTCTACAGTTTCTTCAATTTAGTAGCACAAAAGGGTCCAGTTGTGATGGGTACAGAGGTACAACCTCTACCTTTACCCACAACCCCTCACATTTTTGGAGGATTTTAAACCTTTTTTAACTTTGTTCAGCCTCTAATTCATCTGAAGCATCTATGACTTACCCTCAACCTGAATGTGACCTTGCGAAAGCCTTTAGACCTACTGTGAAAAGTATTTGGGCCCTTCAAAGGTCATCTATGGTGACTTATGTGACCTTCAAACTGGGAAGTCACATCTTTGCTTAATTTTTACCCTTTTTATCTAGGAGACAAAAGTATTACTTACAAAGTTAAAAAGTACCCCCCCCCCCCCACACTCCTCTCCTCCCTTTAATAGCTGGTAGTAACGTTCATGTCATGGTGGGGAATTTTAACCAACTTAGATACATTGGTACCTTATCTAAATTAATCTGCTCATTTCCTTCCATGACAAGATTTGCATTAGACTTTATTTAGTGCTTTCCATATGTCACATCTTTTTCACATGTTGTTTTTTTTCTTTATATTGTTGGTGGTTACTCTTAGGCCATGTTCACACGGCTTATTCTGGGACGTAATTCAGTCCGTAATTACGCGCCGGAGTGCGGCAATTATGGGCTGAATCCGTCCCAGTAACTACGGTAATGCACAGTTCTCATAGAGAACTATGCATTACGTCTCCTCTCCCTGCTCGGCGAATACGCCGAGCGGGGAGATAATTGACATGTCACTTTCTAGCGGCGTATACGCGCCGCTAGCAATGACTGTCTATGGGCCGGCGAAGATCTATCTATCTAATATCTATCTAATATATATCTATCTATCCCATATCTATCTATCTATCTATCTATATATCTATCTCATATCTATCTTTCTATCTATCTATCTATCTATCTCATATCTATCTATCTATCTCATATCTATCTATTTATCTATCTATCTCATATCTATCTATCTATCTATCTATCTATCTATCTCATATCTATCTATCTCATATCTATCTATTTATCTATCTATCTCATATCTATCTATCTATCTCATATCTATCTATCTATCTCATATCTATCTATCTATCTATCTATCTATCTATCTATCTATCTATCTATCTATCACATATCTATCTATCTATCTATCTATCTATCTATCTATCTATCTATCATATTTGTCTATCTCATTTCTACCTTTCTATAGGCTGAACCCAGCAGGGGGCAACACAAGCCCCTGTGCTACTTGGGAAAGATATCACAGGTGCAGATAACTAATAAGCAGAAGCTCACACAATCCTCCACTAGGGGAGCAACTGAATGAAAAAAAAAACTGTAGATTAAATAAGTACCCGTTCACACCAGTATGCAAAAAAGCCACATTATAGTGTATGGGGAGACTGCACAAATGCAAAAATATCAATAAGACAAGCTTGCAAACCGCATCAGGGTTCCTCATATCTTGCGAGTCCCAACACTAGCCGTTTGCAAATAAAAAATCACAAAAAAATTGGACTTTACTCAAAAACACAATAAGGCTGTGTAGATCTAGTCTATGTGTATACTAATCTATTGTGTGCAATGCTTACGGTATCTTCTTCACACCTTTTAGAGACAATTCTAAGACACATTGTAGACGTTTGCTTTATCTCTACAAAATATTTCAATTGTTATTGTTATTGTTTTATAATACATTCAAGGGGGGGTCACATACATAACATATGACAAAGTACAGAGGCAACAGTAAATGACTAACAACTGGTACAGAGGGAGAGAGGACCCTGCCCACAAAGATTTACAATCTGCACATGTTAAAAAAAAGACTTCATTCATGACTATGACTCCACCAATCCAAATTCTGCAGATTTCTTAGTAGACAAGAGATGAATGGCGTGACCCAGGTCCTTAGACCTTGCAGACAAGCTTGTGGCTTCCATTCTGTAGGTCTCATTCACAAAACAGATTGTGAGAGTATCAGCTGAGGACACCGCTGTGTATCTTCCTCCCAGAGACGACTCTCAGCCGCAGGCGAGTCACTGTGGCCACTTCTCCCTTCACACGGGATGCGCCAACTTCTGCAATCTCGTTCTGCATGCAAAGTGCATGTTCATGAATGGAGAACTGCGTGAGAATATGGGAATAAGACAAGAGAAGTTGAGTGGTTGTTTCCATATCATGATACTTCTCTGAGACAAGAATAAAGACATTTTCCCCAAAATAATCTAGTTCTTAATGGGTAATTGTGCGCACATGCGCGGTCGCTACTCACTGAAGTCAGTGGGCGTCAAGAAGATCTAAAGGACATTGTTCTGCATGTGAGAATGTCTATCCATATCACTGAGGAGCAACTGTACTTTCATTGCCACCTCCTCCCTGAATTCTGGGACTGCAACTGCACTAAGGTGTCCAGCTGCAGGACCTCAACCAGGCTCTATCTA
>JAODAL010008287.1:0-92500 GCA_025379985.1 Phyllomedusa bahiana | reverse complement strand
TATCTGTGGAGTTCAGAGGAGATCATATTGTATTAACTTTAAAGTATACTTAGTGTTTCATTGACCTGTCAGCGGTTGCCATTGAGTGCAGGGAGGGCTTCAGGTCTTGAGTCCACCACAATCACTAGACACAAGCTCTTACTGAGCAATAGCCCCTAAAGATCCGACTTACTTTCTTCTGTAGCAAGGTTATTATTATTAGTTATTTCAGAGCGTCATTAATTCCGGGGCGCTGTACAAGCCAAGGGGTTCATATACATAATATAAGACAAAATTAAAGGGAATGTGTCATCCAAAAATGAGTCATTGTTTAAGTCCCGTTTTTATGTTAAACACATTTTTTAGGAATTTTTGGTTGTTTTTTTTTTAAATTTTTCATATCACTTTCAATATTTTTTAATAATTCTTAAAGGGGTTTGGCCACGATGTAATGTTGATGTGGGATCCTTCAAAATGGGTATTTAATCACTTTTCTAAGTATATGTGATTAAAAAAAGTGAAGCCTGTGAGAGCCCCTTATTTTCCTGAAAGTTTACTTTAGACACGACCAGGACACTGACAGGAGCAGATCTGGCCGCGCTTGTGTGTTTGCACTTCTTATCTGATGCCAGGGAACATGAATGAGCTTGCAAGGGGCTGGGGAGAAAAGTGCAGTGTATGAGGCTGTTTGCTGTATAGAGAATCCACTGGTTGTAATGTAATTATTTGAGTAAACTTTGCAGACTCTCCCTGCTTCCTCACTCTCTGCTCCTTTCTGCTCAGCCCCCTCCCTCTCACCCCTGCAGCCGTTCATGACTTAGCATGCTTTGATTATCTTCTCTCCTGAGCAGATAAGAGGTAAGGAACTCACTTCGTGGCAAAACCCCTTTAAGTCTTGCAGTTTTCATTTTGGCCATTAGGCCTTGTTTTTACTGCTTTAACAGCAGTCAGAGAGATGCTTTACAGCAGCTTCATGCACATAGGAGACTTAAAGGGAATGTGTCATCAAAAAATGACTTATTGTTCATCTCACATTTTTATGTTGAACACATTTTTTAGGAATTTTTGGTTATTTTTTTTTTTTATTTTCCATATCACTTTCAGTATTTTTTATTGATTCTTAAGTCCTGCAGTTTTCACTTTGGCCACTAGGCCTAATGATCATCTGACACTTCCTGTTCTGTACAGAAAGATTCTCAGTTGTCTGCTCATTATCAGCACAAAGAGGGTCAAACTGAAAGGAGACACCATTGTGTACAGATAACACAGAATCCACCAGTCACAAGAGGAGATGTCACAGCTCCCCCTCTCCCCTCCCTTCACAGTGAAAACTCTCCTATACAAGTCTATGGGACAGAATCTGTCTTAAGAATCCTATGGGCATGAAGCTGCTTTAAAGCATCTCTCTGAGTGCTTTTAAAGCAGTGCAAGCAAGAATGTCTTCCCCAAAATCATATATAGAGAAATCTACAATCAGGAAACAAAAAGGACTGAGAGGAAAAGAATATGGATCAGGGGCTTGATTTAATAAGTAAAAAAAAAAAAAAATTGGCGACATATTCCCTTTAAGACTGACTCAGTCCCATTGACTTCTATAGGAGAGTTTTCTAGTCATGCTCTGTGACCTGGGAAGAAGTCAATGTGCAGGGAGGTGAAAAGGTGAACTGTGACTATCTCCTCTTGTGACTGGTGGATCCTGTGTTATCTATTCACACTGGTGTCTCCTTTCAGTTTGACCCTCTTTGTCCTGATAATGAGCAGACAACTGAGAATCTTTCTCTACAGGACAGGAAGTGTCAGATAATTATTGGGCTTAGTGGCCAAAGTGAAAACTGCAGGACTTACGAATTATTAAAAAATATTGAAAGTGATATGGAAAATTAAAAAAATATATAACCAAAAATTCTTAAAAAATGTGTTTAACATAAAAATGTGAGTTAAACAATAAGTCATTTTTTATGACACATTCCCTTTAATATAAGAAAACTACAATAACACTAAGTAACACATTGATATGGAAGGAGAGAGGACCCTGCCTGCGAGAGCTTACAATCTACAATGGAGAAGAGGGAGACAGAAGGTGAAGGACAGAGATGTCGCAATATGGTGGAATGGCAGCAGGGTTATTGTAGGTTATAGGCGACCCTGGAGAGATGGGTTGACAAGTCACTTTTGTAATTAGTAAAGGTGGAGGAGAATCTGATGTGTTGGGGCAGTGAGTTCCAGAGTGTGGGGGAAGCACGAGAGAAGTCTTGGAGACGGTTGTGGGAGGAGCTGAAAAGAGAAGAGAAGAAAGTCCTGTGAGGAGCGGAGATTGCGTGAGGGGAGATATTTGGAGATTAGGGCAGAGAAGTGTGGAGGGGAGAGGTTATGGAGAGTCTTAGGCTAGGGGTCACATATATGAACCTGTTTAGGACTAAAAATCACTTTTTTGCCCATAGGTTGCTATGAGCTCTGATTGGTTGCTATGGGCAAAAGAGTGAGTTTTAGACCTAAACAGTTTCATACATGTGGCCCTAGGTCTACACAGCAGTGAACAAAAAAATTCACTGAAAACCAAATCCTAAAACGGTTTATTGCATGTCAAAAACGGCTCAAAAAAATGACTGTTTTTGGTGCATTTTGCATTTTTTTTGTTTGTTTTTTTTTGCAGAAATGCACAGCATTATAACTGCTATGGATTTCTGCAAAAAAGCCCAAAAAGCACACCAAAAAAATGTCCGGCGCTTTCCATAGACTTTCCATAGATTTCTTTAGACTCTCCCATGATGTTACACACAGAAGCAGTGTGTTTCTGGTGTGTGTTAAAAATACATCCATATGTGTGACTAATTAACTCAGATGTTGCCAATAAACCTATCAGAAGCTTCCAAAGACCTGACATCATCATATGGGCGGTGCCAAATTGTTTAAGGCAGAGTAATCCGAGCGTATGGAAACTTCTGACTTTGCAGAAAGTAATAAAAATGCCTTAAAAATTCTCTCTCTCATTATTCTGCATTTGGCAAAAAGAAATAATTTTGGTTCCTAATTGACCAAAAACGGGGAAGGTTTATTCTGATTTCATGTCAGAGAGTGAGAAAAAACCTGCAGATGGGGCTTTTTATATAGTGGATGGAAACTTCTGGTTTCAACTATATTCATCTAATATCTATCTATCTATCTCATATCTATCTATCTATCTATCTCATATCTATCTATCTCATATCTATCTATCTATCTATCTAATATCTATCTATCTCATATCTATCTATCTATCTCATATCTATCTATCTATCTATCTCATATCTATCTATCTATCTATCTATCTATCCCATATCTATCTATCTATCTATCTATCTATCTATCTATCTATCTATCTCATATCTATCTATCAAATATCTATATAAGTATCTATCTACCTATCTATCTATCTCATATCTATCTATCTATCTACCTATCTATCTATCTCATATCTATCTATCTATCTATCTCATATCTATCTATCTATCTATCTATCTATCTATCTATCTATCTATCTATCTATCTATCTATCTCATATCTATCTATCTCATATCTATCTATCTATCTATCTATCTATCTATCTCCTATCTATCTATCTATCTCATACCTATCTATCTATCTATCTCATATCTATCTATCTCATATCTATCTATCTATCTATCTATCTATCTATCTATCTATCTCATATCTATCTATCTATCTATCTATCTATCTATCTATCTCATATCTATCTATCTATCTATCCTTCTTCTATCTTGCTCACTATTCCTAAGGCTTTCTAATCTGTGGACGCTCTGCTCCTCAGTTATGTGCAGTAATTCCTGAGTAGATAGCTTGGGTCAGTGATTTCCACACAATGAGACTCCACCACTAAATTCTGGAGAAATGTAGAAACCTCGGCCGTTACTTGTTTCCAGAGATCGGCCTCGCCCCAGCCGGGAATCATTATAAATTCTTCATCTGGACAACTGCATAGTGGATGTGAGTAATAGCTTGTGTTCATAGAGATACTGGACCTGAACATTGCTCTCTATCCATTCGCTGGTATCAGCCATATCCGGCAGGGTGGAGGCCATAGTGTTCTTCTAGAGAACGAGTGGCAGGAAGTCCAAAACATTCCCTGCTCCCATGAGGATCTGCATAACCTCATCTATGCCCAGTGCTGAAAACCTCCACACATTTTCAAAGTTACAGACTTGCATTAGCAGTGTATGGTGCTACTTATGCATACCTCCCAACTGTCCCTATTTTGGAGGGACAGTCCCTATTTTTAACCCTTGTCCCTCTGTCCCTCTTGGCTCTATAAATGTCTCTCTTTTTCAATTGGGAAACAGATTTGCATCAATAAACTGACTACCTTGCTGTAAGACGTATCTGATTGCTTCCTCGCTGTATATTACATAACAATTTAATAAATATTTCATCATTGGATACAAAGCAATCCTGAAAATGTGTCTTAAAAGTTGGCATGTATGTGTAGAGGCATGGTTAGAGGCGTTTCTTAGTGTGATGTCATGTTTTGGGTGTGGTTAGAGGCGTGACCTGATGTGTCCCTCTTTGCAATGTCTAAAAGTTGGGAGGTATGCTTATGTTAGCAGGTTATGGCACTTTTATATTGGCACTGTATGGCGCCATTTATGTCCCATTGTATGCATAGGATTTACTATTTATATTGGCAGCTTATAGTATTTACATAGGAAAGTTGCATCAGTATTTAGACTAGTGCTTTACATTGCATGGCACTGTTTTTCTGGACACTTCAGGGCATTGCCTGGGCATTGTATGGCACTGTTTTTCTGGACACTTCAGGGCATTATGTGGACACTTTACAGCATCATTTATATGTTGTATTTGGCAGATTTAAGAACAATGCTTGGCACTATTGTTCTGATCACTCTATGGCACTTTCCGCTACAGTGTGGTGCTAATTATATTGGCACTATATATATCCTGTCTGCTTTATACTCAGATGCATAAAATATACTATTTACATCAGCATCTATAGGTACATGGGAACTCTGCATCAGTAATTATTTTGGTACTGTCTGGCACTGCTTGTGCAATGTTTGGCACTATTGTGCTAGAGACTTCAAGGCAGTATGTGGGCACTTTATGGCAGCTTTGCATATTGTATCTGTAATGGAGCGGCGCCGATGGACGTACGCCGAAGCGCCGACCGCAGACATCCGGGTGTGGATCCTCTGTGATCACCGCAGGCGAGGTGGTAGCTGGAGGACCATGCCAGGGAGTGGAGTCTAAGGGGCCCCTGGTCTTCGCCAGAGCCCGCCGCAAAGCGGGATGGACTTGGCTGCGGGACCCCCAGGTCACTACCCCTGACGTGGCTACTTGCGGTGACAGCTGGGGTGCAAGACAGGAATCCAGGCGGTGGAATACAGGAACATGTACAGCAGGATACAGGAGGGTTAAACGTATACATAGCACCACAGGATACGGCAGGAACTGGACGGGTAACACATCAGGTACAGACCAGGGACCACGGCAGGAACAGGAGAGCACATACAGGACAGGAACACGGCAGGATACAGGAGACACAGACACGAAGGACGGACGGACGGCCAGGAGCTCAGATGACAAACACACTGGACCAGCATCTCAGGGGTTAAAGTATCCAACAGCAGACCCGAGATGCTGGCAGGAGCTCAAGATGGGCAGCAGCTGGACACAGCAACAGACTGCAATGAACTGACCCAGAGCAGAGGCAGGAACCTCCTCTTATAGGCAGGGGTCAGAGGTAAAGAGGAAGTAGACAGAGACAAGTAACCTATAAGAGACAGGAAACCGCAGCGCACGCGCCCTAAGAGGAACAGAGCACACACAGGAGCCCAGGAAGCAACAGAACAGGACAGGTAAGCACAGAAAGGCACGACACGCCGACGGCCCAAGGCAGGGAACTGCGGTGTGAACCGTGACAGTACCCCCCCCCCCCCTCAAAGCCCCCTCCTAATCACAAACATGGCGTTTCACACAGGTCAGGGGCCCGCAACTTCTACGGGGCAACCCCAAAAACCAAGTACGGGCTGAATATAGCCAGTATAGGGAAAAACCTAGATAAGGAAGTACACGGGAGGAAACAAACGGGGCACTAGCCAAAATGGGGGGGGAACCAGGGCGGGGCGTAAGCCACGGGGACTCAGAAGGCTCAGGGCGGGACCGTAAGCCACGGGGACTCAGAAGGCTCAGGGCCGGACCGTGAGCTAGGCCAAACGGGCGCTCTGGGCCGGACCCTGAGCTAGGCCAAACGGGCGCTCTGGGCCGGACCCTGAGCTAGGCCAAACAGGCGCTCTGGGCCGGACCCTGAGCTAGGCAACAGGTGCAGACGCTCAAGACGAGGGCAGGGTCACCCCAGCGGGATCCATGGTCAGTTCATACTGTAACGGAGCGGCGCTGATGGACGTACGCTGAAGCGCCGACCGCAGACATCCGGGTGTGGATCCTCTGTGATCACCGCAGGCGAGGTGGTAGCTGGAGGACCACGCCAGGGAAGTGGAGTCTAAGGGGGCCCCTGGTCTTCGCCAGAGCCCGCCGCAAAGCGGGGAGGGACGTGGCGGCGGGACCCCAGGGTCATACCCCTGACGTGGCTACCTGCGGTGACAGCCGGGGTGCAAGACAGGAATCCAGGCGGTGGAATACAGGAACACAGGAACATGTACAGCAGGATACAGGAGACACAGACACGACGGGATACGGCAGGAACTGGACGGGTAACACATCAGGTACAGACCAGGGAACACGGCAGGAACAGGAGAGCACATACAGGACAGGAACACGGCAGGATACATGACCCCAGGGCAACGCTGAGTCTGCGCGTCCTGCCCTCCCAATTTTCCTTCCATCTTTTCCTTGATCCCCAAACCCCTGCAGCAGCCCCCCCCAGTGATGACACGACACCTGCTTGGATTAATTGGCCACAGCAGCCGTTTTATTAAAACAAACATACACATAAATATAAACACAAACCAGTATAAATAAATATAAATCTGTAAACCGGTATATATAAATATATATATGTAAATAAATATACTCCACGTAATAAATAATCCACCTCTGCCCGTGCCTCTCCATGTTACATATATATATCTATATACAACCACATAATAACCGAATAAACACTTTATAACCACAGTACCAAACATGGAGCTGAGGTCCTTGGAGCCCCACAAACCGACCCGGCGACCAAAAATCCCCGAAGGGACAAAAACCACCATTTTGCCCCAGCCGTACTCCACTGGCTCGGAGGCCCAAAAGCCATACTCTATGGCTCCTCTATTTTGCTCCCCAGGGATAACACCCCGAAAGAGCCCACCTTCGCCGGGCCGTCCAAGTTACCCAAACTCTGAGGGAATCCTACCCCGAAGGACTCCCTCACCAATTTCTCCACCACTCCAAGAACCTCGACCGCCACGGCCACCGTGACATAAATAATCCCCAGCAACCAACTTTGCCTAGAACTTCCCCACAAACCACACCTCCTGCGTTCCTAACCCCATTTTAAGGGCGGGCGGGTGGGACTGCCTCACATGTGCTGCGCTGACTGCTTTCCCGGGCAGAGAGGCGGCCTTAAATACCGCCCCTCCCTGCGCCGGGACTCCTCCCCCGTCAGCCGCGTCATCATGACGCGCTCCGGCTGCGTCACCGCGACCCGCTCCGGCCGCGCCCAGCGTGCCGGGTCATGCCGCGCCTCCCCTCATGGGGGCGTGGCCCCGGTCCGGCGCGCTGCCTGGAGACACAGACACGACGGACGGACGGCCAGGAGCTCAGATGACAAACACACTGGACCAGCATCTCAGGGGTTAAAGGCTCCAACAGCAGACCTGAGATGCTGGCAGGCGCTCAAGATGGGAAGCAGCTGGACACAGCAACAGACTGCAATGAACTGACCCAGAGCAGAGGCAGGAACCTCCTCTTATAGGCAGGGGTCAGAGGTAAAGAGGAAGTAGACAGAGACAAGTAACCTATAAAAGACAGGAAACCGCAGCGCGCGTGCCCTAAGAGGAACAGAGCACACACAGGACCCCCGGAAGCAACAGAACAGGACAGGACAGGTAAGCACAGGAAGGCACGACACGCCGACGGCCCAAGGCAGGGAACCGCGGCGTGAACCGTGACAGTATCTACCAGACTTCCTGCTTACAATATTCATCTGATCACTCTTTAGCCCCATTCACCATATCATGTAGGCACCATACTGTGCTATATGTTTGTTACATGTACTGTCTAAAGGGGTTGTCTCACTACAGGGATTGCTGCTTTTTATGTTAAAGATCTTGCAAAAACAAGTGACTTTGCACTATGTGTCCATTAACAGTGTCCTACCTATTTCTAGATATCCCCTCTTGTATGGGCTGCATCAGCTCCTCAGGTTGCTATAGCTACAGACCTGTTTAATCTCTCCTGATAGGCTGCCAGTGATGGTCACTATAGTTACAGACCTGTTTGATCTCTCCTGATAGGCTGCCAGCGCTGGTTGCTATAGTTACAGACCTGGTGTCCTCAGTAGCTCGTCACTACAGACCAGTAGTAGTGAGTAAAACCAATAAATTCAAAAATGAAACCGAGAAAACAGGACTGAGGTAAGATGAATCGATGTAGTGAGACAACCCCTTTAATATACATGTATTTGAAGGGGCCCGTCTGCAAAAACACGAGAGCTCCAAAATACTTAGCATTCGTTGTTTTTGGCCGAATCTGCAGCCCTTTAGCTCCAAGAAAAGAAGATGGCGACTTTATTCAGTTTCAAATGTAGCAGAGCTGGACAGATGTAGCAGAGCTGAATTTGACATCATCTCAATTGGTAGGCTTATCAACAGTCCTATAGAAAAGCACATAGCAATATTAAAGGGGTTGTCTCACTACATTGGTTCATCTCACCTCAGTCCTGTTTTCTTGGTTTCATTTTGAATTCAGGGGCGGGTTTACTGGCTTCCACTAGGCTGCAGTAGAAGCCAGGTCTGTAGCTATAGCGACCAGTGCTGGCAGCCTATCAGGAGAGATCAAACAGGTCTGTAGCTATAGTAACCTGAGGAGCTGATGCAGCCCATACAAGAGGGGATATCTAGGACTAGGTACATACTGTTAATGGACTATATTGCAAAGTGACTTGTTTTTGCAAAAGCTTTAACATAAGAAGCAGCAATCCTTGTAGTGAGACAACCCCTTTAAGATGAGTGTTGACAAACTCAGCTCTGCTACCTCCATATTTGCTCTTTTAATGCCACATTGAGTGCATAATCTCTCTCTACACATGTTTTTTCCTTCTCACTTAGCAGCACATGGGATGAACACGTAGCCTCCATGCTAAAGGTGACAGCTCCTTGTAAGAAGAAGTCATCTGGAACTTGTCAAGTCATCGGTAGATGGGAGCTTTCTGGGGCAGCAGAGCCTGAGAACCATGTTTGTTTATTGAATGCTAATTCCCAGCAGTGATTGATAGGAAAGTGGAGCATCCTGTGACCGGCAGGTATGAAGAGGAGCAGCAGCAGCTCAGGCAGCACATAGCTCAGGGCGGCAGGTATGAAGAAGAGCAGCAGCAGCTCAGGCAGCACATAGCTCAGGCGGCAGGTATGAAGGGAGCATCAGCAGCTCAGGCAGCACATAGTCAGGGCGGCAGGTATGAAGAGGAGCATCACAGCTCAGGCAGCACATAGCTCAGGGCGGCAGGTTTGAAGAGGAGCATCAGCAGCTTTAGGCAGCACATAGCTCAGGGCGGCAGGTATGAAGAGGAGCCTCAGCAGCTCAGGCAGCACATAGCTCAGGGCGGCAGGTATGAAGAGGAGCATCAGCATCTCAGGCAGCACATAGCTCAGGGCGGCAGGTATGAAGAGGAGCATCAGCAGCTCAGGCAGCACATAGCTCAGGGCGGCAGGTATGAAGGGAGCATCAACAGCTCAAAGGCGCACATAGCTCAGGGCGGCAGGTATGAAGAGGAGCATCAGCAGCTCAGGCAGCACATAGCTCAGGGCGGCAGGTATGAAGAGGAGCATCAGCAGCTCAGACAGCACATAGCTCAGGGCGGCAGGTATGAAGAGGAGCAGCAGCAGCTCAGGCAGCACATAGCTCAGGGCGGCAGGTATGAAGAGGAGCAGCAGCAGCAGCTCAGGCAGCACATAGCTCAGGGCATACAGCACGCTCCATTTCCAAAAAGCAAAGGGGAAACCCTCCCTGTTACCCGACATCTTGTTTCTAGATATACAAACCCGTCCTATTAACCATTTACTGAGCATCATGAATACACAGGGCGGAAACAGTTCAGTGGACGGTGTACTATAGGGAACCTGTTACACTGAACACACTCTCTGATCTGCGGGCGGCCTGTTATAGAGCAGGAGGAGCTGAGCATTAAGGTTTGGGGGGAAGGATTGAGTAGAACTTGTATTTTATTAATGTAACCTACTGATTATTCTGGGCTAAGGAGTCCAGTGGGCGGTCCTATCAGTGACTGACAGCCTTCCTTGTATTAGTGTCCATACCTGTCACTCACTCATAACGCTGCCCACTTAAAGGGTTTTCCTCACCATGCAGTTTCACAGTCACAAGCAGCTTTTCTCTCCCTTTGCCTTCATCAGGCTGTGGGTGATTCTATAGCAGTGGTTAGTATATTTAGCTTCTCTGTAACTAGCTGAGACACTTCAAAGACCTAAGTGCAGGAGATTTAATATTCAGTAAACAAAGCTACAAGGAGTGAAAACAATTGCTTATCTGTAAAAATTAAAAAGCTAATCTTGTTAGAGATAATTAGTCTGCTCAGAGTGAACTCCGAACATGGTGATGTTACTCCCTGCTCTCTGCTCTAATCAGATTCCAGAGTTATGGTCAGGCAACCATGGAAACCTATGAGTACTCAGAGCTGATAAAGTCTCTCTGATTTCCAGACAAGGTAAAATAAAAAGATCAATGTATTTGGAAACAAATCTTCAATTACCATTCCCTGCATGTTTTAAGCTAATCTTTGTACCCCTTAATCAGGAATAAGCAGTGAGTTATGAATAATCTCCAAATTCTACTAAATCTGAATATATCAATCTGCTGAGCTCATCCTGCCCTATAACCTGCAGCCTGTAGATCAGACCGCATATTCAATGTGACATGTCCCCTTTAGTCTATGGGTTTACATTGATGACTTTGTTTTACGAGACAGTCACGGCCACCGCGTCTATATTCTAAATAGTGTAAGAAGTGTTGAGCAACTACTGAAAATCATAAATGTTCTTGCATTGTCATGAGTCTGATCCTCTGCAGCGACACATTGAGACATGTGTAGTATAATTGAGGGTTATGGTCAGGGCCGGGACAATGGGTAGGCAAAGGTAGGTGACCGCCTAGGGTGCCACTTCTTCCCATGTGGAAAAGGGGACGCAAGGAGCTATGGAGAGGGCTGAATTTTACATTTGGGAGGTCGCTTTGTGCCTTATTTGCCTAGGGCACCAGAATACCTTGTCCCAACCCTGGTTATGGTGCTCACACATGGCCTCAGTGGGTCCCATAGGGGAATAACTCTCATGACCAAGCAAGAATTCTTGCAGTTTTCTGCAGTTGCTCATCACTTCTACTACCGTGTTTCCCCAAAAATAAGACATCCCCCAAAAATAAGACCTAGTGCGATTTCTTTCAAGCTTAGAAATATAAGGCCTCCCCTGAAAATAAGACCTAGCGGCAGTCATTGCTACAAGAGCACCTATCACCTCCGCACGTACACACACACAAATTGATAATAGATGAAATTATAAGACTTCTCAAATACATGTCACTAGCAGTCCAGAGGATTTAGCTCAGTATTACAGGGAGAAGGGGTTTACGTTCACTTTGCAAGTCAGGAGATCCTACAGATGACTGTGTAAGGTACCAACTGTGCAAGGGGAGCTGAGGGAATAGCTGCTTGTACAGGGGGATCTGAGTCTCTCACTACATACACTGCAGGCACAGCACACTGAGGTGATAATGTGACTGAGGTTACCTGTTGCTTCAGAGTTTGGCTGGTTATGTTGATGTTTGTGATGACAGGACTACAGTATATTAATAGTTTATGATTTATTTTTTGTTCAATAATAAATGTGAAATCTTTTTCATGGAAAAATAAGACAACCCCTGAAAATAAGACCTAGGGCCACATGTATGAAAACGGTCTAGGTCTAAAACTCACTTCGTTGCCCATAGCAACCAATCAGAGCCCATAGCAACCATCAAGCTCATAGCAACAGTCAGAGCTCATAGCAACCAATCAGAGCCCCTAGCAACCAATTTAGAAACGCCCCTCTCATTTCATATAATGGTCTGAAAAAATGAAAGGAGGGCTCTGATTGGTTGCTATGGGCTCTGATTGGTTGCTATGGGCGGTGATTGGTTGTTATGGGAAACAAAAGGAGTTTTAGACCTAGACAGTTTTCATACATGTGGCCCCTAGTGCATCTTTAGGAGCAAAAATTAATATAAGACACTGTCTTATTTTCGGGGAAACAGGGTATATAGAACATTGACATTGTATGGCAGTCAGGGTGGCTGTGACCGCTTGGTGTTCTTCAGCTTTGAATTAAAGTCAAATTTGGGACCCGCACCTATCAGACAATGATGGCCTAGCCTAACGATACGCCATCATTGTCTATGGTGGTAAAACCTCTTTAAGGGTATGTTCATACAACGCTTTTACATTTAAAGCTTAAAAACTCCCTGTCACCCTCCCTTCATCCACACAACCTTGGTTGAACTTGATGGACATATGTCTTTTTTCAATACTACGATGTAAGTGTAACATTGACTTCAATGGGAGAAGGCAGAATCTGACCTAGGATCTGCATAGAAAACCTTTAACCTTCTCACATTAAAGTGAATGTAGGAAAATCCATGATAAATCCACAGCTTATTGGCAGCGGGTTGGCCCTGTGTGAGCCCTCGAGGAGCAATAGACATAGAACACGTTGGTTGTGGATTCTCTGTGCAGATTTGTGCATGGAGAATCTTCAGCGGAGACGGGGTCGGAAAAGGATGGGTTTTTTAAAAAACCCCCGTCCCCAAAAATGTAAATTTAAATCACGGTTTTCGGCATTTTAAAACCCTATTGAATTGAATGCACAGTTTACCTGTGTTACCCCCTCCCAATTGTGGCAGCAAATCCATTCAAGTGCATTCACCCCCTTTTAAAGGGTTTCCCCCCCCATAACTTTGAGGGTTTTATAGCAACACATCCCTGAGGTGGGGGGTATATCTTTCGGGAAAACAGGTCCCAAAAGTTTTGGCTCAGAATGGAGAAAAAAAGATTAAGATCTCCATTTGTTCTATGAGAGTTCCAGTACAGGGGGCGCTGTTTTCTCCCTTCTGTTCTATGGAGTTCCCAAAACGGGGGAGCGGCTGTGTTCCTCCATTCTCGCTTTTGGGGATTTCCCATTACAGGGGGGGGGCGCGTGTTCTCCCTTTCTGTTCTATGGAAGTTCCCAGTACAGGGGGGGCGCTGTTTTCTCCCCTTTTCGTCAGGGAAAAAGGTTCCCATTTTGGGGGAAGCGCTGTGTTTCTCCTTTCGTTCTATGAGAGTTCCCGTCAGGGGAAGGGCTGTGTTCTCTAATTCTCGTTTTGGGGATTTTCCAGTACAGGGGGAGCGCGTGTTTCCCCTTTCGTCTATGGGAGTTCCCGACAGGGGCGCTGGTTCTCTCCATTTGTTCTTGAATTCCCAGTAAGGGGAAGCCTGTTTCTTCCATTCCCCTTTTCTATGAAGGATTTCCCCTCAGGGGAGCGCTGGTTTTTCCATTCTGTCTTTTTTGGGGGAGTTCCCCAGTACAGGGGAGCGCGTGTTCCCTTTTTCCTTCAGGGGGATTTCCCCGTCAGGGGGGGGCCTGTGTTCTCTCATTTTCCTCTATGGGAGCATTCCCAGTACAGGGGAGCGCTGTGTTTTCCCTCTCATTCTGTGCTATGGGAGTTTCAAGTACAGGGGAAGCACTGTGTTCTCCAATTCTATTTCTATGCGATGTTCCCATATAGGGGAGCGCTGTTGTTTCTCTTTTCTGTTCTATGGGAGTTACCCCTGTACAGGGGAGCGCAGTGTGTTCTCTGTTCTGTTCTATGAGATGCGGTCCACCAGTACAGGGGGAGCACTGTCTTCTCCCATTCTGGTCTATGGGAGCTCCCCCAGTACGGGGAGGGCTTGTGTTCCCAATTCTGTTTATGGGGGTTCCCTGTACAGGGGGAGTTTGCTGTGTTCTCCTATTCTATTCCTATCGGGAGTTCCCAGTACAGGGACGAGAGTGTGTTCTCCATTCTTCTTCTATGGGAGTTAACCACTGTATCAGGGAGCACGCTGTGTTCTCCATTTCTCCCAATCTATCTCTATGGGGTTCCCAGCTACAGGTGAGCGCTGTGTTCTCCAATCTGTTCTATGGGTGGTTCCATGAGTACAGGGTGAGCGCTGTGTTTCTCTCCATTCTGTTCTATGGATTTCCAGTACAGGGGGGAGAGCTGTGTTCTCCCATTATGTTTAGGGGAAGTTCACAGTACAGGGGAGCGCTGTGTTCTCTCCATTCTTTTGTCTCATGGGTGTTTCCAGTAAAGGGAGGCCGCACTGTGTTCTACATTCTCTGTTCTATGGGAGTTCCCCAGTACAGGGGGAGCGCTGTGTTCTCTGTTCTGTTCTTTGAGAGCGGTCCCAGTACGGGGTAAGCACGGTCTTCTCCATTCTGGTTATGGGCGTTCCCAGTACAGGGGAGGGCTGTGTTCTTCCATTCTATCTATCTATGTTTCCCAGTACCAGGGAGCACTGCTGTTTTACCATTACTCTTCTATGGGTGTTCCCGTACAGGGGAGCGCTGTGTTCTCCATCTATTATATGGAGTTTCCCAGTACAGGGGTGAGGGAGCGCTCGTGTTCTCCCAATTCTCGTTCTATGGGGGGTTCCCAAGTAAAAAGGGAGCGCTGTGTTCTTCCATTCTTTTTATGGGGGGGATGACAGTTACGTACCCAGCTACAGGGGAGCGGCTGTGGACTCCATTTGTTCTATGCGGGGTTCCAAGTCACAGGGGGCGCTGTGTTCTCCATTCAATCTTTGGGATGTTCCCAGTACTGGGGGGAGCGCTGTGTTCTCACATTCTGTTCTGTTGGGGGTTCCCAGTACAAGGGAGCGTGTGTTCTCCATTTGTTTCTATGGGAGTTTCCAGTTTCAGGGGAGAGCTGGTGTTCTCCTTTTAGTTCTATGGGGTTTCAGTAACAGGGGAGCGCTGTGTTCTCCATTATGTTCTATGGGAGTTTCCAGTACAGGGGAGCTGTGTGTTTGGCCATACTCAGAACTCTAATAGGACAGAATAAGAAGTCATGTAGAAACATGACCGACTCTCCAGTCTGAGTCTTTCAGGGGTCTGTTCCTGAGATAGGTACAGGTCAAACAGGTGGGACCCACGTGTTTCAGACTTGTCCTATTGATATACCATCAAAGTCTATGATAGCAACATCCCCTTCAAAAAGATCTGGGTTTCATTTCTGTAATCCAATATAGATTTATTTCCCACTTATTTTATGAGAAGCTGGGTGACCCACCTGCCCTTTCTCCCTGAGCAGGGTGGACAGGTGATTCTTGCATGTTGCCTAGGCAAAAAAAAAAAGGCAGATAGTGACTCACCTCTGGAAAATTCAGCCCACTCCATACCTCCATGTGCCCCATTTTCTGCCTGGTATGACGTGGCGCCCTTGGCGGTCTCTTACCTTCACCCACCCGTCGTCCCAGTCCGGCCCCTGAGCATTGTATTGTCTATCATGACTAGTTGATGCCTTATTTAAGGTGAATATAATCCTTAATGTATTTGTATGGCTAAAAGTGTCTATTTCCAGAGTTCCTTTATACTGTATATCTCGAGCATCACTGCATTGTAGGAATGTCTACAAAAAATACCGACTCCATAAGTATTAGCGCCCCGTAGTAGAGCATTTCCATAATAAGTAGCTGTGAGCTGTATACTGTGCAGAGATTTACAGCACAGCGCCTACCTCCTACTCTCAATACACCATAGACTATAGTAAACCTTCACACTCTGATTACCCACCAGCTGCTGACTAATTTTTCCAAATTTTTTCCCAAAGAAGAAACATGAGAAGAAAAGAAGGAACAAATCTACAGGAGCAAAACCTAGAAGAAATCTCACCATCCAGTGTATTAGAAGGAGCATTCACATGGTGGACTGAGTGCCCTTTCCCGTGCCCCATTACCTAAACTTTGAGTTGTCACCCATAAAAGAGTAAAAAAGCAGTAAGGGGCAGATACCCCACTGTATGTAGAGAGGGCTATAGCCGCCAATCACTGATGCCCTAAAAAAATAAAAATAAGAGCGAAAGGACTGTATACGCACTGTACTTTAGAGAGGGTTTAGACCCCAATCATTTCATGCCCTCATAATACATGTAAGAGCGTATAAATGTATTGACGTACTTTAGAGAGTCAAGGAAACAATCACTGCTTTTACCTCACTAATACTGAAGAGATAAAGCATTGTACCGCCCCGTTATTAGGGGTGCATAGCCCAATCCTCCTGCACCTCACTAATCTTTAAGAGCAGAAAAAAATGTAGCCCCGCCGTAGAGAGGCCAAGGGACCCAATCACGCATGCCCTCACTAAAAAGTAAGAGCGTACAACAGTAGTACCGACTGTAGTGGGGGGGGCTATAGACCCCAATCATGCATGCACCTCACTAAAATGAAGAGAGTACAGGACATTTTGTACCCACTGTCTGTAGAGGGACAAGACCAAAAAAGCATGCCCCCTAATAATAATGAAAGAGCAGAAAAGGGACATGTAGTACTGTACTTTATTTAGAAAGTGCTATAACCAAAATTTGATGCTTGCAGCTAAACAGGGTTTTAAAGAAAATTTTCCCATGATAATTTTGGATCCTTCCATAAAATAACGTGCGATCACAGTGTCGGGGAATTGTATGGTGATGTGAATTCATATACAATGCCCCAGGAAAGACCTTGTTGCTGGAAATATTGTACCCCCAAGGGCCAGGGAAACTGGATAACCACTGTATAGGGGGGTCCTTAAATTTTCTCAATGGTGTGTTGATGATTTCAGTCATAAAATGTGAGATGTGTGCTGGGCTTTACAGCAAATATTTGTTTGAATCCAGTTTCCCCAAGCATTTATGACAGCCACGTGGATATCAGACTGGATCAGTCTCCCAAAAAAACTAAATGACCCAGATCAGAACCCCAAATGAATGTGTGCCTCAAAATGAACCCAATCATATCCAGACCCCTTTTTAAAATTCAGCCCTAAAAAACCCCCTGAATACTGTTGCCCCCAAGCCCCAACCCCCTTTTTAAATTCAGCCCCAATAGCCTTTTTTTAAAATTACACTCCCCCAAATCCATTAATTATCAAACCCCCGCAAAGCCCCTTAAAAAAATCAGAAAACCCCATCCTCATCAGGGTCACCATCAGGGGAGTGCTGCTGTAAGGGACCCTTGTCATTTTTTTTATTTTATTTTTTGAATAAAGGGGCCCACTGATTTTGGGACTTGGTCATGGGGCCCAGATGCTTATATGTGGCACTGCAATTAGTGACAGCAGCCCAGCTCCATGCTCCCAGGCTATGACTTCAGGGCTACACTGCACAGAAACTCTCGTCACCAACCAGCATTAGGAGCTTGAGTACTGGGCCCTAAAACATGAAAGGGGCCCTATGGTCTTGTCACAATTGAAGCCCCTTGAGTTTTATGTAGGGATTATTTGGTCCGTCAAGTGCCCCACGTTTTTGTGTTTGTCATTTACAATATTTCCAAAAGAAATGGCCAACACCAAGCTTCAATCGTTGACAAGTCCCTCTTTATTGCCCATCACAAATTTGGGTTTTGTCCTTTTTTTTTTTCCCAGCGTAAAACCCCTAAAAAGCTACCAAAAATACCAGAGCTCGGACAATTCCAGATCCTGTTAAGACTGTGGTCTCCAATCTGTGAAATCTGCAGAGGTTGCAAAAAGTTCACAGGTTGAAGACCCCTGATCTAAGGTCTCCAGCTGATGCGTGCAGTCATCTGGTATTGTGGAGACTCTTTGAGACATCCAGAGCTACTTTAAAAATGGTCAACCAGGCAATAGTGTGAGAGGACATAGGTAGAAGGGTGGACTTCTCAAAGGAAGGATTTTTGGAAGAAATTGATACGTATTATTTAGTCGGGGGACTACTGAAAAACCCCCTGCTTTCAGTCTCCCTCTTGAAAAACTCTCCCTCCCAAACTGCCCCTAAATGAGCAGCCAGGTTTCTTTCTCTCCAGCCGCTATATATGCCTCTCCCCTGTGTGGTAAATTTCCCTGGTTCCATCAAGTCCCGGTACAGTTTAAATCAGCATTCTCACTCATAAAGCTCCCCACGGCTGCCCCCCCTCATCACCTCCCTGCTCTGTCAAACCCACCCCTACCCCCCCTTCTCTCCACAATGCTGCCCCCCCCCTTTTTAATCTCCCCCCCTTAACCCCCTCCCCTCGTCTCGTCCCCCCCCCACCCAACCTGCTCTCCCCTTGCCTGCTTTTTCGGGTTTTAACTCACAATCACCCGCCCTCCCATGCCCTTCCCCAAAGATTTTCACACGTGTCACCATTTCTCGGAAAACATGTTTACCGTGGGCGATAGGCAATCAAAAACTCTCATAGCTTTAAAGGGCCCCGAGAACAAATCTATCTGGCCTACCAAGATCCTTTTTGCTAAACCCCCCCTTCAAACACATTGTCACTCCCCCATGGGCATCAAAGGCCTTTATCTGTATATAGATGAATGTCGGGGGGCAAGGGTTTATCCACTTTTTGTAAAAAACCCCCTATTTTTGAAAAGGGGGGACCATTGTAAATTGCACTTCTTAGTATTTCCCCACCCAAAAATTTAACCCCCCCCTTAATTTGTTTTTTGCTCTCCAGCAGGGCCCTTACCCTTGTGTCTCTTCTGTTAAGGGGCCCCCCCTCCCCGAAAATTGCGAGGGGAAAGGTTTTTCGACCAGGGGCCCTTCCCCGGCCCTTCAAAAATTTCCAGCGGGGCCCCCCCATTTTTCCTTCTGAATTGGGGGGCCCCCCCCACCTTGTGTCTCTTCTGTAACTCCCGGCAGGGCCTCACACCCTTTTGTCCTTTTGTAAGCTTCACGAGCGGGCCCTCACACCTCGGTCTCATTGTAAGTTTTTTAAAGGTAGTCTGTACTTTTCCCCTTTAATTTGTAAATGCCCGCGGAAAAGTTGGCCCATAAAATAAAGATTTTATTATTTTTAAATTTTCCTTTCTTGAAAAAGACAACCAGAACATAGTGTAAGGAGACCTAGATAAAGGGGTGGTCTTCAGGGTGACCTGATAAATCTGCATCAATTTATCAGGTAACCCAAGATTGTATCTAGAATAAGGGGGCATTGTCTAGGTCTAGAGGAAAGAAAGTTTCAATAGAAGAGTCAACGAGACTGTGGAGCTCTCCGTCAGAGGGAAGGGTTATGGAGAACTTAGTAAAAGTGGAGCCAGGAATTTATTCCCATGACCAAATTAGAGTCGGGAAGGAATTCTCTCTCTAAAATTAGGACAGTTGGCCTCCACCTCTTTGGGTTTTCTTGCCTTCCTTTGGATCAACACTATAGGACAATAGGCTGAACTGGATGGACATCTGGTTTTTTTAAGCCCTTAAAAAATTGTAAGATGTACAAAATTAAAAAGTAAGTACACCCCTCACATTTTTGTAAATATTGTATTTATATCTTTTTCGGGAAAACATGAAGATCTGGGGAAATTTGAAACCCCTGTAAAAATGTCATTGTCCTTGTTAAAGTGTAAATTTGGTGTCCCCAAAAAAATCAACACACAGTCACAATGTTAAACCATGGGAACAAAAGTGAGTACACCCCTAAGTGACAAAAAAGTGGTTACACCCCTAAGTGACAATAGACAAAAATTTTGCCCAATGTGTCAAAATTTTTGTGTGGGGCCCCCATTATTTTCCACACGCCTTTTTTTCTTTGGACATGGGGGTCACAAGCTTAAGTTTCCCGCCACTGGGATCCTCTTCCTCCCCCTTTTGGCATCACAGCTGGGGGAGGTTAGAACCGGCCCCCCACCCGGAAAGGCCCCACCCCGATTCAATAGGGTTTAAGGTTCTCTGGAGTGGTTACCCTTACAAACCAGTGTGTTTTACTGTTTTATTTAAAGATTAAATTTGCAATTTTTTTATTTTTGTGGGACACTATGTGGTATAATAGGATGCAGTTGGTACCAAATATTTTAATGGGGGGTTTTCCCTTTATTGACTTTTAAATATGGCTACTAAAAAATAGGAAAGAGGTAATGGATTAATAAGAGTCAACATTTATTTTGGGGGTTTGGTTATAATAGAAATTTCTCCCCGGCAAAACATGACATTTTCCCCCAAATTACATTTGGGCCCTTAAATTTCAATATTTTTCAGCATACAATTTTTCTCCTGGGGAAAGTATTTGAACCCCCCTCACTATACAATGTTACAGACACTGCTGATCTACAATGGATGTGATTAATGGAAAATCCAACCAATTATAATGAACATTGTACTTTTAAAACCTCTGCATTAGTGAGGTGCAGGCAGGGACTGAAGGTCTGGTAGCTCCTCTCTACAGTACTGTGCGGTACTAGATGTCCTGTACTGCTCTTACATGTATTAGTGAGGTGCAGGCAGTGATTGGTGGTCTATAGCGCCTCTCTTACAGTACAAGTGCGGTTTACTACAGTCCTTTTTACTGCTCTTACATGTATTAGTGAGGTGCAGGCAGTGATTGGTGGTCTATAGCGCCTACTTACAGTACAGTGCGGTGTACATGTCCTTGTACGGGCTCTTACATGTTTAGTGAGGTGCATGCAGTGATTGGGGGGGTCTATAGCGCCTCTCTACAGTATAGTGTGGTACCACATGTTCTGTACTGCTCTTACATGTATTAGTGAGGTGCATGCAGTGATTGGTGGTCTATAGCGCCTCTCTAATGTATAGGGTGGTAAAGTATGTCCTGTACTGCTCTTACATTTTATTAGTGGGTTCATGAAATTTGATTGGCAAGTCTAGTAGCGCCTTCTACAGTACAGTGCGGTACTACATGTCCTGTACTCCCTTTACCAATATTAGTGAGGTGCATGCAGTGATTGATGGTCTAAAAGCACCTTTCTCTACAGTATTGTGCAGATCTAAATGCCCATGTTTTGCCTTACATTTTTTATTTGAGGTGCATGCAGGATTTGGGAGGTTCTAGTAGCCCCCTC
Organism: Phyllomedusa bahiana; assembly: GCA_025379985.1. NCBI lineage: Eukaryota > Metazoa > Chordata > Amphibia > Anura > Hylidae > Phyllomedusa > Phyllomedusa bahiana. Next base: position 71,288 of record JAODAL010008287.1, on the reverse strand, counting down.
TCAAACAGTACAGTGCGGTAGTATAGGTCCGTACTGCTCTTAATATATTAGTGGGGTGCATGCAGTGATTGACATCTTAGCACCTCTCTACAGTATATTTTGGGATAATCCCTGTCTGTCTTACATGTTTAGTGAGGTGCTGCGTGATTGGGTGGTCTAGTACGCCTCCTCGTACAGTAAAATCTAGCCCCTGATGCCTAATGTATTAGTGGGGTTGCAGCAGTGATGGGCGTCTAAAACCCTCTCACACTACAGGTGGGTTTTAAAGGTCCTGAACTGCTCTTACATTATTATGAGGTGCATGCAGTGAGGGGGGTTTTATAGGCCTCTCTACAGTACAGTGGGTCTAAACATGCCCTATACTCTCTTTTTATTAGGGGGTGCATGCAGTGTTTGGTGGTCTTGCCCTCTCTACAGTACAGTGGGGTACTACATTTTCCTTACTGCTCTTACATGTTTTAGTGAGGGCATGCATGTTTGGTGGTCTATAGCGCCTCCTACAGTACAGTGCGGTACTACAGTCCTATACTGTCTTCATGTTTAGTGGGTGCATGCATGATTGGTGGTCTATAGCCCTCCACGTACAGTGCGGTACTCATGCCCTGTACTGCTCTTACTGTATTAGTGAGGTGCATGCGTGATTGGTGGTCTAGTAGCCCCTTCTACATTACGTGCGGTACTACATGCCCTTATGTTTACATGTATTAGTGAGGTGCTGCAGTGTTTGGGTGTCTAGTGGGCCCCTTTCCTACAGTACAGTGTACTCTATTTCCTATACGCTTTACATTCCGGTGAGGCCATTTGGGCACCAGGGTGAGGGACCCTTTCTCTTTTTTTTTCCATTGTGTATAAAGTCCATGACCCAAAGAAGTTTTGTTTCTTCATAAAAAGTGATGTCCAGCTTCCGCGCTCTTTTGATGTTATATAGAAGGACGCGCTTTATCTGAATTAGAATCTGCTTCATTTTCTTTAATCTTCATTTTGCTTTATGTTGGGGACACTTTGGGGCTTTTGAGCCATTTAGCAGTTTTCCATGGAGTTATGGTCTCAACACACAATGGTTCTCTCAGAACCAATTAATAATGTATGTTGCTGAAGCACTTTAGTAATTAGAATAAGGATATACCATTACTCTCCTGATGACTGAGAGTATATACTATCATGGTGGAAGTGGGCCATTCAGACATAGAGAGAATCTCTAGAGTCTCCTCATCATTTTTGTTAAAAATGTTTACACTACAAAAAAGTGCAATATTATCCGTCCACTGAAAACATATGACAATACCCACACGTGTGCACACAGGACACACATGTGGAGGGTAAGTGTGTATTTTTCTTAGAATTCGAACACATTGCTTCCTGGGTGTGTGTCAGATTTCCTGGAAGATAGTGATAAACAGCATGTACAGAGAAAATAGCACTTCTTATCTCAAGCAGAGGGGCGCACAAACTTTCATTTTTCACTTTTTAACACCTCTGACATCTGATAACTGTACAGAATTATATCTCTTTATAGATACAGCAAGTTTCCTATGACACCTAATATGTATATATTGTGTATGTGTTATATCAAAAATATTAAAAAACATTCATGTATAGTCTTTCATCTAATAAAACATTGCTGTACTATATTTCACTACACGGTTGTCTCTAGAAATAACCACCCGAGCAATCTGCTGATGGAGGTTTGGTGCCTGACACCCAGGGCGATCATACCTATTTCTCTCTCCAGAAAGTATTTCATGCCAGCCCCAACTAAATGGTCAACTATTCAATGCCCAAACCACCAAGAATGTAAGAAGCCCTTTCTTAGCAGGTCTTCATCTCTTGGGGCCCCCAATTCTAAAATGAAGTTAATAAAAATAGAATCAAAACGGCAAAAATTAATATAAAAAATCCACAAGAAAATAAAATATTAATACTCTCCTATGTAAAAGAATATAATTACTATAAACTGCCCTATGTCAAGAATATAATACTAATACTGCTCTATGTAAAGAAAAATAAAAACTATAAACTGCCCCCATGTACAAAAATATAACTACTTAATTCTGCCCTATGTACAAAATATAATGTATAATACCCCCTATGTACAAGAAAAACTACTTAATACTGTTCCCAGTACAAGAATTTAAAAGCATAATCTGCTTTTATGTACAAGAATATAACTACTTTAAAACTGCCCCCCTATGTACAAGAAAATAACTACTATAAAACTGTCCCTATGTAAAAATATAACACAAATATGCCCTCTATGTAAAGAATATAACTATATAATACTGCTTTTATTTCAAGAATAAAACTACATAATACTGCCCCTATGTACAAGAATATAACTACCATAATACTCTCCCTAGTACACGAATAAAAATAAAAATTTAAACTTCCTATGTACAAGAATATAACTACTATAATTCACCCCCTTGTACAAAATATAACCTTTTATAAACTGTCCTATTACAAGAAATAAAAAATTTACTACTCCTCTAGTACAAGAATAAAATTTACAAAAATGCTTTTGAAAGAAAATAACTACTAAAATAAGCTCTTATTACAAAAATATACTGTAATACTATAAACTGTCCCTTGTACAAGAAATAATACTAAAATATGCTATTGCAAGAAAAACTGCTATGATACGCTCTATGTACAGAATAAATACTAAAACTGCTCCTATGTACAAGAATTAACTACTAAAACTGCTCCATGTACAAAAATAAACTCATAAATGTCCTATGTACAAGAATATAATACTATAAAACTGCCCTCTTGTGCAAGAATTAACTACTATAATACGCTCCCAAGTAAAGAATATACTACTTTTACTGCCTTAGTCAAGAATTAATACTATAATACTCTCAAATTTCAAAATATAACTACATAATACGCCCCAATGTACAAGGGAAATAAATACAAAATACTGCTCCCTTTTTCAAAAATATAACTGCTAAATACTGCCCCCTATGTACAAGAATAAAAACAAATATGCTCCTTGTACAAGAATAAACTCTTATATGCCCCATTACAAGTATAATACTATAATACTGTCATATGTACAAAATAAATTACTATAATCTGCCATAAGTACAAGAAAATAACTGAAAAATACTGCCCCTATGTAAAGAAATAACTACCATAATACTCTCTCCAGAAAAACAATAAAAATACTATAAATGTTCCTATGTACAAGAAAATAACACTAAATTCACCCCTTTTGTAAAAAAATATAACTACATAATACTGTCCTTGTACAAAAGAAATAAAATACAACTACTGCCCCTATTCAAAGAAATAATTACTTAAAAACTCTCTTGTACAAGAATATAACTATAAAAACTGCTCTTTCTACAAGAATATACTGTAATACTATAAAAACTGTCCCTTGTACAAAATATAACTACTCTAATATGCCCCCAAAGTACAAAAATATAACACTTTAATCTGTCCTATGTGCAAGAAAAATTAAATGCAAAATCTTTCCCCCTATGTACCCAAAAATACTACATAATACTGCCCTATTACAAGAATAACTATATAATACTGCCCATTGTACAAGTTTTTAACTACATAATACTGCCCTCTATGTACAAGAATATAAAAATATATAAATATTTCCCCCTATGTACAAAAATTAATACTATAAAAAATGTCCATTACAAAAATAACTATATAATATGCCCCAATGTACAAGAATATAATACTATAATCTGCTCCTATGGCAAGAATAAACTGTATAATATGCCTCCTATGTACAAAAAAAACTACATAAAATGCTCCTATGTACAAAGAAAAACTACTAAAAAACTCCTATGTGCAAAAAATTACACCCCTAATACTCTCCAAAATCAAAAAAAATCTTTCCTCCCCTATTACAAGAATAACTCTAAAAACTGCCCCTTATTACAAGAATTAATCTTAATACTCCCCATTACAAGATTAAACAAAACGCCCTATGTACAAGAAATATAACTACTATATATGTTATGGGCAAGTAAACACATAAAACGTATATTACCAAGAAAAAACGAAAATCCTCATATGTACAAGAATAAATACAAAAACACCCCATTTTAGGGTAAACAAATTTCGCCCAAGCAAAAAAACACAAGTAAATTGCCCTATGTACAAAAAATTAACTCAAAATCTCCAGACAAAATTTAAAAACTTAACTGCCCCTTTACAAAATAAATCCTATAATTACTGCCCTTATGTACAAGAATAAAACACTATAAAACGCTCCAATACAAGAATTAATACATAATCTGGCCCCATGACAAGAATTAACTACTATTTTCCCGCCTCCTATGTACAAGAATATAACTCTTAATACGCCCAGTACAAGAAATAACACTTAAACGTCCCCATGTACAAAAAAACACAAATTTGCCCATTACAAGAAATAATACTAAATACTTTTCCCCTATTACAAGAATAACCCAAAAATATGCTCCATGTTCAAGAATAAACTACTAAAAAACTGCCCTCTATTACAGAATAAAATTGTATAACACGACCTTTTTTTTAAGTTCAAATTTTTTGGGCAGGAATAACAGCCTGCCCTTGGGGGCCCCTTTGGGCATTTATTTCAATATTACAACTGTGGGGCTTTAGCATTTCGACCTGCTGGTTTGCTTTGAATTCAAAATTTTTTTTTCTAAATTAAAGAAATTTTCTGCTGTTAATCCCTGGCCCTGTTAATCTGCGCTCTATGAATTTATCCAGCGCGGTATCATTTTTGCTCGGCCGCACCATGGAGTCCTCGCTAGTGGAACTCTCCAAAATATAGGCTAATTACAGATGCAAATGCATTTGTCTCCCAGGGATTGACCCAGTTACTCTGAACTACCTGTTTAATGATTCTCTGTCTACAAATTGACTGACAGGAAGGAATCTGCATTAGTAATTCCCTTAAATTGGTCTCCAGCCATTTGTGTGCGGTTTGCAATTTGGTGAGAGAATGTAATCATTGTCTTGCCCATTACATTATAGAAGCCAGTGGTGAACTTGTTTTCACTGTACATAAATTGGTGAGGTGCGGTAATAAATACTGGGGGTCCTTTCACATAGCAAATAGGATCCTTCTTAGGAGAACATTGCAACCAATTTAGTTATGACTTGGTGACGGGCAGTAAAAATTTAGTTCTATTAGAACCTGAGTTTCAAGTGTTCGTGGAGGTTCTATTCGTACTCAAACTCGATCCCCATTAAAGTCTTTGGGAGAAGATGTTCTGAGTAATTTTTTTATCCCTGTCAGGTGAGGAGAAGTGAATTAACCCATAACGTAAATGGATACGGGGAAAACTCAGTGAAAAAATTTTGGTTTAAAGAGTGCAGAAAAAAGAGAGGTAAAATCCTTCATTCCCTTTCAATGGGAACTGAGAAGATGAGACGCTTGAAGCAGGGGCATAGCTATGGGGGGGGAGGGCAGGGTAGCGCTGCTAAGGGCCGCACCCTGGGGGCCCCAAAAGCCCCTTTTAACATAGGAGATTGGAGGGTGTGTTATGACTTACTGAGCCCCCAAAACTGCAAAAAAAGAACGTTTGGGGAGGAGTGTGATTGCAAATCCAAGCCCTCTGTTAAATTTATCCCTGGATATGGAGTTTTGGCGTTTGTGAGCCCGCAAATGTGAAATAACAGCTTTGGGGGTGGAAAGATGCAGCCGCAAACAAATCCCAATATTGCTGTCTATGGGGAGGAAAAAAGTGTTAACTAATAAAAGCAGTTGTACGTACAGAGAGTGAGTGAAATGGTGTTTTTTACAAGGCAATCAGGAAATATATATAAATGGCCAGGATTTTAGCAGCCAATGAACCCCACCTTCAGCGATGATTTTTTGAGACTTATCTGTGTCTGTATGATTGGTGGCCCCCAAAAGTGCGAAAAGGGTTGGTGGCCCCAAAAGTCCCGAAAGGTGATTGGAGGGCCACCAAAAGTGCAAAAAAGGTGATTGGATAGCCGCCAAAGGTGCGAAAGGTGGATGGCCCAAGGGGAAAGAAAGGTGATTGGATAGCCCCCAAAGGTGCAGAAAAGTTTTTTTTTGGATGGCGCCAAGAGTGCAGAAAGGTGATTTGGATAGCCCCAAGGGCAGAAAGAAGATTGGGATGGCGCCAAGTGCAGAAAGGTGATTGGATACGCAAAGGGTGCAGAAAGAAGATTGGGGGCCCCCAAGAGTCAAAAAAGGTGTTGGGGGCCCGCCGAAAGTGCGAAAGGTGATTGGAGGGTCCCAAAAAAGTACAAAAAAGGTGATTGGATGGCGGCAAAGTGCAGATGCTGGAAATGAAATGAAAAGGGCGTGTAAATTTAAAACTAAAAACTTTACTTGAACGAACAGAAAAAGTTCTTTTTTTTATTTTTCTAAAAATTCAAGTCTTTTGCTAGAACTTAACTTTTTGAACGGTTAAATCAACATGTTAGTCTTTCCATAGGTTATAAGTATTTAGACCCCATTAATTGGGTTGCCTCGTTCTCAGGCATCATTGAGAAGGTCCACCTCTTGGAAACCCGTCTGTGAGCTGAAATGGAAAGCAATAGAAGGACCACTATGCCATGCTCCTACAGGAAAAAGGGGGGGGGACAGAAGTGGCCTCCCCAAATTCAGTGGTGGAAGTTTAGAGACTTGGACCCACAGCAACCAGGTGACTGTGGTGTTTGCTTCCTTTTAGAAAAAGCTTGCTAAAAATTAATGGAGGACAACTCATCTTTCTGTTGCAAAGAGGAACAAACATAGTAAAATGAAGCCATTGATTTCAGTGAGGTCCATGCAATGTTTCCTTTTTTGGTGACGGAGCTGCCAGGGAATTAAAGGGTTTTTCACCTTGCTGTTTCACGACCCATAGCAGCTTCAGATCGGGAATTTTTAGTATTTTGGGGATTTTTGCTGGTCAGTATTTGAAATCCACCTAAACTCTGATGGTGCACTGTGTAATAGACAGAAATAACAAAAGGGGCATCTGGGAAGGAGCTGTAAAAAAAAAGGCCCTATATTGGGCCTTTTTAGGGAAAACCCCAGCATTACCTAATCCCCAAAATTAACTTGGCAATAATGAACAGGTCAGCGCCCTCTCATAGTCCTACAGGCATTAGGGAAAGGAGGGGGAAGCTCATGCCCCCCTCTTTGGATGTAACAAACCCTAAATTTGCTTCTGACTCCCCAAAATTTTTAAAAAGAAAAAGGGGATATTCCCAACCCAGTACCCCTCATTACGACAGCTGTTTCGGGGTTTTTTCCCCCCCTCAGTGTAGGCAGAGTGATGTGGTGGCTGGATGGGGGAATGAGTGGCTCGAAAGGGGACAGAATAAAAAAATCCGTGCTGTACTTAATAGCATGATTTTTTTGGGGTGGGTTTTAAAACCCAAAAGATTCGGTGATTTTAAAAAAGTGCTATTCCCCGGTTTTCTGTCAGTTCCCTCTTCAATGTCGGGGCTGGTGGCAAATTGAAAACCGCCCTGACTTTTAGAGCAAATTGCGCACAAGCGGGTTTTTGGGCGGCTTTTACTTGCTTGTAGACCCCCCTCACATCCTTTTAGGTGTGGGTGGTTCTATAGCAGGGAAGGTTATTAGCTTTTTATAACTTTTTGAATTGTTGCAGTGACATAAATGCAAGGGATTTAAGGGACGTTAATGGGCGCGCCATATTCTGGCGTCTTTTCAGCAAAGAAAATGGACGTCCCGTTTGTATTTTTACCGAGTCTCCAAAATTTAGGTGATTATAAAGCGGTCACAGCACTTTGTATTGAGCCAGAGTTTGGGGAGGGGGGGGTGCTGAAGTTGTTTCTCTTCTACTGTTTGAAGCTCCACATTTATAGCTTCAGTACAGCAAATCCAGGTGCATTTCTGTGGGAAAGGGGAGACCTTAAAAGTGGTTTCCTGAGCTGAAAAAGTATGGAAAGTGTAATCTATGACCCCCTTTACATCTAAAAGTGCCAAAGAAAATTGGTGCCTGGGAGCCAAAAAGTATAATGTGCCTTTTGTCTGTATTAAACAAAGACAGGCTCCAAGGAGTGAAAACATGCTTATCAAGGTAAAAGATTAAACTTGTTAGAGATAAAGACCCTGTACTCACTCCCCGCTCTCTGTCTAATGAGGAAGGGTTTGAAGTAAGAGAAAAAACAGAGCGGGGCTCTTGCTTGTGAAGCAGTTAAAACCCTTTGGGTAAAGTGTGGTGAGGCTTTATGCACTACCTTAAGGTGTTGTGGGTTTGAGGACAAATAGCGGGATAGTGAAAGTGTGGAGTGTAATTGTGCTGGTGAGTCCGGGCACGGTGGAAAGTAATACCTTCCCGCCGCATCCACAGGATTAATAAAATAATCACCCCAAATTTGGGTGACAGGAAAACATAAAAAGATTTATTAAAATCATCGGCCCGACGCTCGTCAGGAGATAGATTGGCGGGGAAAGACCGTTACATTTAAACATATGATTGGCAGTGACCACAGTCTCAAGATTGGGCTTGATATTTATCATTCAAAGTAATCCTTATAAACATTAAAGTAGGGAGTGGATACAGTATACAGTGATCTGCAAAGAGGAGTGGACCAAAATTCCTCCTGACATGTGGCAAACTGTCATCAACTACAAAAAAGTTGATGTGATTGCCACAAGGGGTTTTTCCACCAAGTATTAAATCTTGTTTCCCCGAGGGCAAATGTTTATTTCTCCAGAAAAAAGCCAAACATTTATGAATTTATACTTGTGATTTCTGGAAGTATTTGGATTTTTACTCTCAATGTTAAAATGAAACCCCTTGAAATGATGACTGTTTTATGTCTTGTCAGTGGGGAAATTCACAATCGAAGGGATCAAATAATTATTTCTTATTTTATAGTGGTAACAATGATAAATGCATTATTATATATATATATTTATTTTTTTTAAAATTATATATATATATATTATTTTAATTTTATTATATATAATTTTGTAACAATTATTAAAAACAATTTTAAAATAATAAACCAGCTTATTGTTGGGGGCCATTGTAAATCAGCTAGTAAAAACAGTGTATTTTTATTACTAGTGGTCGAATAGTGTAAAGGGTTTTATTTAGGGGAAATTTTGGGGGCTGAAAAATATGGTATTAGTTTTGTACCCAAACCAAGCTTCTTTCCCCACCTCTGGGCTTTGAAGGGCATTTTCCTATTCTTCTGCTGACCATAGGGATAGCATTATTTTCCCGGTTGTTAGAAATACTTTTGGTGATTGCTGGTATATTAAAAAAGAGGGATTTGGATAAGATATTTGGGTCCCTATTTGGCCTGGGGCCCACCTCAGGACATCTTATATATAAAATTGGGCCCTCTTTGGAGGTCTTCATATGTACTTATTTTATAAATATCCTCCAAAAGGATTGTAAAGCTTCTCCCTACCACCTTATTTCTGGAGCACGGGTTTTCCTTCGGGCCCTTTTTTAAAAGTATCTTTGAAAATCCTTTCTTCTTCAAACCTTATTGAAATGAAGCCCCCCCACCTCCCCCACCTCACCATTATACAACATCTCCATAATTTATGACCTGACTTACAAGAATACTAACACCTAAGGTGTCACCTTAAGGTGTTGGAACAACTCTTCGGACAGTTGTTATTTACATCTTCTTTGTGTGAAAATCACCCCCTCCCCCTGCGTGGTGGGGTAAAAAAAATCTCGTTTTGTCCTGTTGTCCTAGATTTTCCCATAGTCATGATACTATATAATTGTTAGTTGACATCTAGTGGAGCTTCCAAACTCCCTTCTAAGGTTCAGCCTGGCTGCTCTAATGTGGCAATGCTCAAAATGTTCATATAATGGTGATGTTACCTTCCAAATACAAGAGGGTCCCCCAAATAATTAAAAGGAGCCATAAAAGAAGTTTCAAACTAAATTTTTTTCCCATCTATGATAAAAAGGAATTTGGGTGGGGGAAAAAATTCTAGGTTTGGGGTGCGGGAAAAAAAAAAGTAGGTTGAGAATCTACCTTACCAGTGGTCTCCATTCTGCCTATGATCGAAGACTAACGTCCTTTTAACCCAAAAAACCCTAAACCCCCTTCCCCAAGGGATTTTTTCCTTTTGGGATCAGTTCTCTGGAATAATCAGATTTATCCCAACATCTACATGTTTGAAGGCTATAACATTTCCCCCAAAATTTGTTTTTTTATCATAATTTTCTCTTTCCCTTCATTCAATGGTTGGGCGGCTAGAATTCTTTGGGCCCAAAATCAGGGGGACGATGGGTAGGCAAAGGGCGGGTGACCCCCTGGGGGGCCATTTCCCCCAGGGGGAAAGGGAGGCATGGAGTGGGCTAAATTTTTTCCATTTGAGGGCATTTTCCCTTGTTTCCCTGGGCACCAGAATCCCTTGTCCAGCCCCGGGGCCCAACAAATGCGATAACTTGAAGGAGTATTTCCATCACAGCAAGTGCAGCTGTAGGGGCAAGTTATGGTAAATTAAGCAATTTTCAAAATGCATGTTTTTTAAAAAAAAAATATGTATGCTTTACCTAATACAGCCCTTTTTAGAACCTTAAATTTGCTCTCTTTTCTCCTTGGTAACCGACCACTACTGTGTGCTTTTAGTGGTGGCTGGTCATGCAGCGTTATCAAAGACTGTCGGAGAATAAGTTCATGTAGCCTGGCTGGGCTGGGGAAAGGCAATACACATGAGCGAAAATGCACATCTCCGCTATCCCTACTGCAGGCAACGTCACAGTAGCTTTGCATTACAATCCACTACTGAAAGCACACAGTGATGGTCGGTAATCAAGGAGACAAGAAGCAAGTTAAATGTGCAAAAAAGGCCTGTAAAGGTAAAGCATACATCTTTTTTAATAGCATGCATATTGAAAATTGCTTACTTTACAGTAACTGGGCCTTCCAGCAGCACTTGCTGTGATAGGAATATCCCTTTAAGGATTAGTAACTGAAACGTGTGTAGACAGTGGAGCCATATGCCAGAGAACCCACATGGTACTGCCAGGCAGCAAAAAGCCACCAACTGTGTCAATTTCTACAAAAGGGGCAATATTTTTGCATCTTTGTGGACCTCCTCAACCTCTGGGACCCAAAGCGAAGTCTGCTGCTGCTATAGCTTTATACATAAATTTTGGAAATGCATTTTCTTGGCCAATAATCATTTGAACAATACAGTTGTATCTTGAGGGTTACAGTTGTTGGAACACATTGAGTATTTCAGCACCACTGATTTGATGACGTTATCATTTGTTTCCTTTTAATTCTGTCTTATCACTGTTTCCCCCCTTTAGGAATACAGTAAAGGACATGTATAAACATAACCTAATCTACATTAGATCCATCTTCTGCTGTCAGGACATAAGGCTAGTTCACCCCATGGGGCATTGGGAGTGACCGGATCAGCTTCCTGTGGCTTGGCAATAATTAGGTTGTAGACAAATTTCTAGGACCTCTTAACCTATAACCTTCTTTTATATTGGATTGATCCTCAATACATAGCATTTCACTCTATGATGAGCAACTTTCACTAGATGGTGACCAGATGATCTCTACTGGCCATAAAAGTAGGGATCACCATAGCCAAGATATCTTTCCATGTGCGGAAGACATGACTGGAGTAAGTCGATTCGCTCCCCCTCAAAATTACTTATCATATCTTCCCTCTCCCTATCTACACTTTAGACCATGGGTGGATTTTATTGGCCATAGCAGTTTCCTCATTAACAAAAAACACATTATAAAGAACAATAATAATATCTCTATAATTTGAAAATAGTCGAACTAGGATAAAGAATGGAATTCACGGCACTCCCCACGTCCTTAAAAGTCCTTCTTTATTGCAGCAATAAATCCATGTGGAGGGACAAACACTGGATATACAGCAGCTTAACAGGCGACGGCCGTTTCGCGTTCACACACGCTTCCTCTAGGCCTTGCCAAGGTTTTGCAATTTGAAAATAGCATCTCCCTTAAATCAACCTGGTTGGCCCTTGGAGCCCCACAAGACCTGGAGTTAAACCTCAACCCCCCCCCCCCCCCAATAGTTTACCTGTAGACAATGAACGCCACCTGAAAGACAAAATTAAATATATCCCAGACGGCTACTGCACAAGATGATTACCAACAGACCATCCATTCCACACTTGGGGAGTCCAACTGGATCCCTCACCACACTACCCAAAACAGCCCTATATTTGGACCAACTTCAAGGACTCCCACCACAACTCCGGTGACACCTCTTTCATGAGTGGTCCCTCGAAAGTGTTGGCTCATAATGGAGGTATGGTTACGTTTTCACACAACTATCCATTCTGTTCTATGGGAGATATGAGTACAGCCTAACACAGCGCTTTCCTGTACTGGGAACTCCCATAGAACAGAATGTAGAACACAGCGCTCCCCTGTACTGGGAACTCTCATAGAACAGAATGTAGAACAGCGCTCCCGTATGGAACTCCATAGAAATAGAGAACACAGCGCTCTCCTGTACTAGGAACTCCATAGAGGGGGAGAATGGAAGAGAACACAGCGCTCTCCCTCTACTGGAACTCATAGAAGATGGGAACACGCTCCCTACTGGGAACTCCCATAGAACAGAATGAGGGAACACAAGAAATAACCCCCCAACCATAAATAAATGGAAACACAAACCAAATATAGAACAGAATGGAGAAACACAGGCTTCCCTGTACTGGGAACTCCATAGAACGGAATAGAGAACACAGCGCTCCCCTGTACTGGGAATCTCCATAGAGGAGAATGGAGAACACAGCGCTCCCCTGTACTGGGAACTCCCATAGCACAGAATGGAGAACACAGTGCTCCCCTGTACTGGGAACTCCCATAGAACAGAATGGAGAACACAGCACTCCCCTGTACTAGTAACTCCCATAGAGGAGAATGGAGAGAACACAGCTCTCCCCTCTACTGGGAACTTACATAGAACAGAATGGACAACACAGCGCTGCCCTGTACTGAGAATTCCCATAGAACAGAATAGAGAACACAGTGCTCCCCTGTACTGGGAACTCCCATAGAACAGAATGGAGAACACAGCGCTCCCCTGTACTGGGAACTCCCATAGAACAGAATGGAGAACACAGCGCTCCCCTGTACTGGGAACTCCCTTAGAGGAGAATGGAGAACACAGCGATCCCCTGTACTGGGAACTCCCATAGCACAGAATGGAGAACACAGAACTCCCCTATACTGGGAACTCCCATAGAACAGAATGGAGAACACAGCGCTCCCCTGTACTGGGAGCTCCCATAGAACAGAATGGAGAACACAGCGCTCCCCTTTACTGGGACTTCCCATAGAGGAAAATGGAGAACACTGCGCTCCCCTGTACTGGGAACTCCCATAGAACAGAATGGAGAGAACACTGTGCTCCCCTGTACTGGGAACTCCCATAGAACAGAATGGAGAAAACAGTGCTCCCCCTGTACTGGGAACTCCCATAGAACAGAATGGAGAACACAGCGCTCACCTGTACTAGAAACTCCCATAGAGGAGAATGGAGAGAACACAGCGCTCCCCTCTACTGGGAACTCCCATAGAACAGAATGGAGAACACAGCGCTCCCCTGTACTGAGAATTCCCATAGAACAGAATGGAGAACACAGTGCTCCCCTGTACTGGGAACTCCCATAGAACAGAATGGAGAACACAGCACTCCCCTGTACTGGGAACTCCCATAGAACAGAATAGAGAACACAGCGCTCCCCTGTACTGGGAACTCCCATAGAACAGAATGGAGAGAACACAGTGCTCCCCTGTACTGGGAACTCCCATAGAACAGAATGGAGAACACAGCGCTCCCCTGTACTGGGAACTCCCATAGAACAGAATGGAGAATACACCTCTCCCCTGTACTGGGAATTCCCATAGAACAGAATGGAGAGAACACAGCACTCCCCTGTACTGGGAACTGCCATAGAACAGAATGGAGAACACAGCGCTCCCCTGTACTGGGAACTCCCATAGAGGAGAATGGAGAATACAGTGCTCCCCTGCAGTGGGAACTCCCATAGAATAGAATGAAGAACACAGCGCTCCCCTGTACTGGGACCTGCCATAGAACAGCATGGAGAGAACACAGCGCTCCCCTGTACTGGGAACTCCCATAGAGGAGAATGGAGAGAACACAGCGCTCCCCTGTACTGGGAACTCCCATAGAACAGAATGGAGAACACAGCGCTCCCCTGTACTGAGAACTCCCATAGAACAGAATTGAGAACAGAGCACTCCCCTGTACTGGGAACTCCCATAGAACAAAAGCGAGGGTTGTGTGCAAGTTTTCGGACCCAGTTCTTCTTGGCTTCCATAGAGAATCAGAAATCCTTTTTTTTTTTTTTTTTTTTTTTTTTTTTTTTTGACCGTAGTTAAATCCACGAAATCCGACTGTACCCAGTGATGTATAGACTTTAATAGAAAATCCGTGCTGTATTCTACATAGCAGGGGTTTTCTACTGAAGCCACCATCCGCCCGTCGAATTCTTGCAATGGGCCGCCGAATCTGAAATCCGACAGTGCGGAGCGGTGAAGGTAATTGCTATGTCTCCAGAGCAAAGTTAAAATACCGTTGGAAAAACTTTGTCATTTGTGTGTTTTTTTGCATAAAAAAAAACCTGGTTGGATTTTGGATTTTTGGATTTCGGACCACAGAACAGATTTTTTATTGAAGTCTACACATTTGGATAAATACTGAATCCGCTGAAAATCTGACCAGAATCCAGTGCTGTGTAGACATAGCCTAACACGTGAATCAGAAGCCAGAAGACCCTAGTGATCATCAGTGATGAGGTCCTGTTAAATCCTTCGCCTATTATATAAGCCAGCAGCCTAGTAAGAGTCATTATGGCCCCAGGGAACAGGAATGGGCCAGTCTCAATCCCCTGCTGGACTTTACCTTCTATCACTGATGTGCAATCCTCCCCGGGGATATCTTACACTATCTAGTAATGACATCAGCATTTATACTGGTTGGATGGATGATTGACAGATGGCCTTAGGCGAGGACCAAGGATCTGCTAGTGAACCGACCACTGCAAATACCTTCATTACATAACAGGGTGAGGTTGCTGTCCTTCTGCAGTATAATGCTCTGTTTGGCTTGTTCTTGTCCATGTTTAGGACGATGACTGATGCTTATTATATGTTGGTCGGATCTGTCCCTGTTTGGAAAAACATTGCTTCGACCAAACTTGTGAAAAAATTAGGGTTTATATAACCCTCAAAATACCACCACAAAAACCGCCTTTAGATGGAGAATAGATGGCACCACACTAGTAACCTGTTAACCAATATACTATTAATCACAAAAAAGAGGGTGTCTTAAAATTTAGCTTTTAATTGATAATACTACTAAAAATCCTAGACTTCACTTAAAATTCTACAATGTACACAACTGACGTTAGCATAAAGCCCAGAATACAAACAACAAAAAACATATGAGGGACCAACGAGTACTAAACCCTACATGGCCCTTCACAATCACTCAACCCTAGCCTATCAGACCAGGAATATCGCCCCAACAAGGGTGCTCCTGTCAGGAACCTAACCCTTAAAGGTCCCTAAAAATCCTTATGGTCCCTGTCCCATGTTTAGTACTCATTGGTCCCTCGTATGTTTTTTGTTGTTTGTATTCTGGGCTTTATGCTAACGTCGGTTGTGTACATTATAGAATTTTAAGTGAAGTCTATGATTTTTAGTAGTATTTTCAATTAAAAGCAAAATTTTAAGACACCCTCTTTTTTGTGATTTATATAACCCTCACCCTAGCCTTATTCTAATCCTAATCCTAGCCCTTTCCCTAACCCCAACGCTAGCCGTAACAAGAGCCTTATCCTAACCCTAATCCTAGACCTAATCCTAACCCCGAAATTAGCCCTCACCCTAGCCTTATTTTAACCCTAATCCTATCCCTATCCCCAATGTTAGCCGTAACAATAGTCTTATCCTAACCCTAATCCTAGACCTATCAATAACTCCGATGCTAGCCCTCACCTGAGACTTATCCTAACCCTAATTCTAGACCTATACCTCAAGCCAATGCTAGCCGTAACAATAGCCTTATCCTAACCCTAATCCTAGACATATCTCTAACCTGACTCTAGGCCTGACCCTAGCATTATCCTAACTCTAATCCTAGACCTATCTCTAACCCTGAAGTTAGTCCTAACCCTAATCTGATCCTAACCTTTGTCCTAGCCCTATCCCTAACCCCTAAGTTAGCCCTAACCCTAATCTGATACTAACCCTAACCCCATCACTAGTCATAACAATAGATTTATCCTAGCCCTAATCCTAGACCTATACCTAACCCCAACACTAGCCGTAATAGCCTTATCTTAACCCTAATCCTAGACCTATCTCTAACCTGACTCTAGGCCTGACCCTAGATTTATCCTAACCCTAATCCTAGACCTATCCCTAACCCCCAAGTTAGCCCTAACCCTAATCTGATCCTAACCCTAGTTCTAGCCCTATCCCTAACCCCAAAGTTATCCATAACCCTAATCTGATCCGAACCCTAGTCCCAGCCCTATCCCTAACCCCATCACTAGCCGTAACAATAGATTTATCCTAACCCTAATCCTAGCCCTATCCCTAACCCCATCACTAGCCATAACAATAGATTTATCCTAACCCTAATCCTAGCCCTAACCGTAACCCCATCACTAGCCATAACAATATATTTAACCTAACCCTAATCCTAGACCTCTCCCTAACCTCATCACTAGCCATAACAATAGATTTATCCTAACCCTAATCCTAGCCCTATCCCTAACTCCATCACTAGCCATAACAATAGATTTATCCTAACCCTGATCCTAGACCTCTCCCTAACCCCATCACTAGCCATAACAATAGATTTATCCTAACCCTAATTCTAGCCCTATCCCTAACCGTAACCCTAGCATTATCCTAACCCTAATCCTAGACCTATCTCTAACCTGACCCTAGGCCTAACCCTAGATTTATCCTAACTCTTCTCCTAAGTTTATCCCTAACTCTTGATCAGGGAGGTCAAACTTGATTTTCACCAATGGCAACCCTAACTGATTTGCTGACACTTAGATCAAATGTGACGATGACCCGATTCCAAAGCTCAGCAGTATTGCCAATTTCTTTGCATAGGGTTATTTGCAATGAAATCTTAACTTTAATGAATTCAGTTTTTTGTTCCCTGTTATCGGCCATGACAGGCGGAGCAGAGTTCTGACTGACAGGAGGTGCGGGGAGGGGGTGTGAATTGTATCAGTAGCTGGTCTTATAACACTAGAGCCCGTGTATTAAGGGTCCAGTTTAGGATATTGATTACAGCCTGAGAACAACAACCTCTCAGTACAGAAGTAATTGTTGAGAAGCCTTGGAGGAAGTCATAAGTCTTCTTCTAACAGCTGAGATCTGCACTAACAGATGGTTCACATTTACGTCGGGTACTTGAGGGTCTACTTATCACCTCCATGACAATAAAAAGATTGGAGCACTAAAAGACCCTCATAATGTAATGACCACACGGCACCAATAGACCCTAGACCTCAACTGGGAGAGGAGTCCGGTCGCTGGACTCAAGACCCACGGTCCTGGTAATGCCCCATTGTTCTACATGTCCCTCACAGATGACTTTGCCATATCTATGTGACTTTTACTATGACAGCCCAAAGCAACTGTACCAAGCGGGGTCTAATGCACCCATAAAATCTCTCTGTTTGTTAATAGCACTTCAGAGATGACCCATGACCCCAGTCCTAAAATTTTAAAAGGCCTGGAGGGGGCATTTACGAGAAGAAGAAGTCAACAGATGAAGGCAGGGCTGGCACCTTCTGGGCAACGATTCCTAAAAAAAGATACCAAATGTGGACTTCAACAATATAGATATTCAAAAGGATCACAGGAGTGATATGGGGGTAAAAAGTAGTGTAAATATGTGCAAGGTCCACCTCCTGACTCATACTTTACTCCACATATCAATTTAGCACAAAATCAACACATGGCCCATTATGGAACTTTGGTGTATTATTAATGCAGCAAACATGTATAAAGGCTATAGAAGTGTATAACGCGCCTAAATGTATGAACATGTTTTTTGTGCGATTATAAATGGCGTCTAAAGTTCCCCGCCCCTCGCCTGTGTGTTTGGCGCATTACGGAACTTAAGCGCATAAGTAATGCCCCAAACATGTATAACGACTATAGACAGGCTGGAAATAAGATAAGCCATTAGAATAGCATGTCAGTGATAGAAACTATGGGACTGATCCTGCTTGGAGGACCACAGGTCCCAGCAATACCTGTGCTGTGCTGGCTCTTGCTGTATGGAGAATAAAGGGTGAGAGCAACAAAAATACATTTCAAATTTAATGTAGTAAAAATTAAAAATTTAAAAATCTGAACAACATCATCAGTGAGTTATTTAATGTAAAATTTGTTTCAGATTTTATTGATTTTAAATACAATTTATAGGAGATATATTTATATTTTTGGGATATTATATATTTTTATATTAATTTTATATTAAATTTAAATAATTAAATTTTATACAGTTTGATAATTATCATAAATCACTTTTTATTATTGTACTGGTGAAAGTTGAGAAATATTGGACATTTTTTGCCCTGGGTTTGCAGACGGTTTTTCAGACAGTTTGCGGTTTTGCAGGCCGCCTGAAAAACCGGCCGCAAACGAGCAGAACGGGCTCCTATGCAAAAACCCGAGCGGTATTTGTCCAGTGCCGTGTAAACGGGCCCTAATAGCAAATCTAGCTCCACTTCGACTCCTCAGGCTCAGATCACATTGACATAGGTCTGCCTGTCCGAGCAGTAATGCGCCTAGTTTTCCCGAACCACATTCATATATGTGTCTTATAATACGAGTGTGGTGCGACGCCCCCCAGAACACCCCTTCATGTTAGGCACATTAGAAAGTGTCGAGTCTTGCGAACAATGCACCTAACACATTAATTTAGACACCATTTATAATTGCACAAAAACCACTTTCATACATTCAGGCGCATTATACACTTCACACAATGCACTTTGACGCACCTATTTGAATATATGTCTCCCTTGGTTAGTATAGGCAGGGCAGTTCCTAGGCCAAACTTCACTCAGGGCGAGGTCAATTTCGCCCCCCACCCACCCCCCTACCCTCCCCCCGTAACATTGGTGCCACAGTGCAACACACTAAACCAAACCAAAAAACACAAAAAGCTTTACCACAATGTGCTACGTATAAAACTACTAAATCATAGTCCTAAAATTACCAAATAACACGCTACAAACCAACCAGAATCCCAAAAACCACTAGGACCACATATCACCAGCACACAGTGACCAAATAATACCACCACACCCCTGACCACATATCACCAGCACACAGTGACTTTAATAATACCACCACACCATGACCACATCACCAGCACATATGACTAAATAATACAAACTGACCATTACGGAGTATAAACCATTATACTACAACTAATATTACCCCCATACATTGACCATACAATTATGGATACCCGCTGTACACAGGCTCTGCAGGCATATAAATAATTACAGTAAAGTCATATCTAGTGACTCACAGGAGACGTCTCTGAAGAGTTGTTCTCTTTCTCTTCTTCTTCTTCTCCATCTGTCCCAGACGCCATGACGACTACTCCCGACTCTTCACTGTAAAATTTACAAAACAAATATCTTAAGACTCCTCACTCTATCAGCACTTCTCTACCAATTCCTATCTCTATACAAACTCCCCATCAATAGCACCTCATATGGTAGCCATGTAATATGCCCCCTGTAGCCATGTAGTAGCCCCCTGTAGCCAGTTGATGCCCCCCTGTAGCCAGTGATGCCCCCCTGTAGCCAGTGATGCCCCCTGTAGCCACTGATGCCCCCCCCTCTTATAGCCACTGATGCCCCCCATTGTAGCCACTAATGCCCCCCCCATTGTAGCCACTGATGCCCCCCTGTAGCCACTGATGCCCCCCCTGTAGCCACTGATGCCCCCCCCTGTAGCCACTGATGCCCCCCCCTGTAGCCACTGATGCCCCCCATTGTAGCCACTGATGCCCCCCTGTAGCCACTGTAGCCACTGATGCCCCCCATTGTAGCCACTGATGCCCCCCTGTAGCCACTGATGCCCCCCCTGTAGCCACTGATGCCCCCCCTGTAGCCACTGATGCCCCCCCTGTAGCCACTGATGCCCCCCATTGTAGCCACTGATGCCCCCCCTGTAGCCACTGATGCCCCCCATTGTAGCCACTGATGCCCCTGTAAGTAATTATAAAATAACAAAAATTACTTACCAGACCTCGGTCGCGCGTCCAGCTCCGGGAGCTGCTGGCGGTGTGCACGCAGCTCCCAGGGATCTCCTCGGCTGCAGAGCTACCTCTGCCGCTGAGGCGACCCAGCGTCACAGGGGGCGCGGTGAAAGCCATGCGCCCCCTGCGACGCTGATACAGGGGAGGAGTCAGGACGGGAACGATCCGTCCCGCCTCCTCCCCTGTACTGGCTGCTGCTGGCTCTGCGCGTAACAGCCGCGCTGAGTCCGGGGGGCGCTCCTTCGGCCGGGCTGGGGGGGCGACCGCGGCGCCCCCCGCGGGTGAGCGGCGCCTCAGCGCCCGGGGCGGTCGCCCGCCCTGCCCGCCCCTAGGAACGGCCCTGAGTATAGGAACTTTAATTCACGAATTATGCTGAAAACCCAGTATGCACGATGAGAACCCGAGATTTAAGGCTACCTTATGGGAAAGTTTGGTGTGGCCAACTTTATAGCTCTCATTGGGAATGTAGGTGAAAGTATAAGGAGGAGGTGGAAGACACAGGGCCAGGGTGACGGGTAGGCGAGGGCGCCACCTCATCCCAGGCAGGAACGTGGCACAAGGAGGTCTGGAATGGTCTGAATTTTCCATTGGAGGGCGCTATTTGCCTTATTTACCTAGGGCACCAGAATACCTTGTCCCAGTTCTGGGCAGAAGTAAGAATCATACCTGATCCCTATTGCATGAAAACACCCAAAGGCCCCTCTCCTACAAAGGAATACATAATTCTAAATGACTTATGATAGTTAGGGCCCTAAAATAGATTTGCCATGGAGGCCCATGAACTTACACTTCTGGAACCAGTGGCGTAGCTAGATAGGGCCGAGGTTTGGGGTCCTCCCAAGGCTGAATTGTATTGTGAGGGAACGGATACTTGCCAACTCTCCCAGAAGATCCCACAAAAAGGGGAGTCCTCCTGGAGCCTGGTAGAGTTGGTAAGTCTCATGGGCACCGTACATTTAAAGTGCTCAGATTGTGCCTCATCAGTGGGGGCCAGTTGTAATGTACCACCGAGGAAAGGCCAGGATCATACCTAGCTCCAACCCTGGCCATTTAAACCCTTAGGTGCCTTCGTCAATGGAGGCCACAATATCTAGCAGGTGGACATAGGGAAGAGTGTTCCCACTGCTACTCATTGGTACCCTAAAAACAATAAATATACTAATAATATTAAAAAAGTGTATGAAAAAATATTTTTTGGTAAATGCAGCCCCACATAAAGTGATCAAAAACTCTTGCTCATCCCAACCATGGTGAAAATGAAAATTTACCCTGAACAGCTCTATAGACTGAAAAACAAAAAGTTCTTAGAATAATGTGACATAAAAATGTGATTTTTTTTTTTTTTAAGTGACGATTATGATTTATGGAAGTGGCATGGCCTGTAAATGTGGGTGTGGTCTGTAAAAAGGGGCAGGAAACTCAGGGACAGCCCGAGGCGGAAAAAGTTCTAGGTATGCAACTTGAAGTCACCAAGTTTTTCTACAGTTTTGAGTAGTAAATTTACCCTGCCAAGACTGTGGCGCCTGTGGCCCACCAGTGGAGGTGATTCTTGGGACCCACCAGTGGAGATGATTCTTGCGGCCCACCAGTAGAATAATTTTTGGGGCTCACCAGCGAGGTTGTTTCTTTGGGCTCACCAATGGAGTTGATTCTTGGGGCTCACCAGTGGAGTGGATTCTTGGGGCCCACCACTGGAGTTGATATTTAGTACCCAACAATATAGTTGATGCTTGGGACCCACCAGTGAAATTGATTCTTGGGGCCCACCAGTGGAGTTGATTCTTGGAGCCCACCAGTGGAGTGGAGTCTTGGAGCCCACCAATGGAGCTGATTCTGGGGCCAAACAGTGGAGCTGACTCTGGAGCCCACCAGTGGAATTGATTCTTGGGGCCCACCAGTGGAGTGGAGTCTTGGAGCCCACCAATGGAGCTGATTCTGGGGCCCAACAGTGGAACTGACTCTGGGGCCCACCAGTGGAATTGATTCTTGGGGCCCACCAGTGGAGTTGATCCTTGGGGCCCATCAGTGGAGTTGCTCCTTGGGGTCCACCAGTGGAGTTGATTCTTGGGGCCCACCAGTGGAGCTGATTCTTGGGGCCCACCAGTGGAGCTGATTCTTGGGGCCCACCAGTGGAGCTGATTCTTGGGGCCCAGCAGTGGAGCTGATTCTTGGTGTCCACCAGTGGAGTAGATCCTTGGGGCCCACCAGTGGAACTGATTCTTGGGGCCCACCAGTGTAGTTGATGCTCGGGGCCCACCAATGGAGTTAATTCTTGGGGCCCACCAGTGGAGTTGATTCTCGGGGCCCACCAGTGAATTTGATTCTTGGGGCCCACCATGAGAGATTTTGGGCCCACAATGAAGGTGATTCTTGGAGTCCACCAGTGGAGTTTATTATTGGGGCCTAGCAATAGAGATGATTCTTTGGACCCACCTTAAAAATACTGCATATGCCTCCATGTTTTCCCTTTCCTTTACTGCTTTTTTCCCTGAAAAAGAGCCTAAAGCCTGCCACGCCCATGGACCCATAATACCCAGGGGCTTACTGTAGGTTTTCCTCCTATGGGTCAGTTTATATAAATAAAGCTTTTCTGGATGGATCTAAGATTTAGTTCTGGCTATTTATACAGGGCTATATGGGTGCTGACCAATATTAATATTTTAGGAGCTCCTATAGGTACTATCACTCAGGATATGTTCACACGGCTTAACTGCGGGACATAATTACACCCCGCAATTACGCCGTGTGGCCGGGGCGGGAGCAGGGGCGGGAGCGGGGGGCGGCACCTCGCCGGTCAATAGACTTTCATTACCAGCGGCGCTTATACGCCGCTAGTAATTCACATGTCAATTATCTCCCCGCCCGGCGGATTCACCGAGCAGGGAGAGGAGACGTAATCCATAGTTCTCTATGAGAACTGTGAATTACCGTAATGAATGGGCCGTTTTCAGCCTGTAATTTGCGCACTTCGGGCGAAATTATGGACCGAAATACGGCCCTTTTTTAACCCGTGTGAACTAGCCCCCACCGTTCAAACCCATTGATGAAAATGTGCAGTGACCAGCCCCTTGCCCTAATAAAAGCAGAGTCTGGGACAAGCCCATGGGGGGGGGCCTCAGGGGGAAGGGAGTATTGCTTGGCCACCTGCTTTCCTACAGAAGATGGCTCAGTGATTTGATACTTGATTTTTTATGTCTCCCAAAGTGTTGTCTGAGCTTGGAGCCAAACAAGTGGAATAAAGAAGCCCTCCCTGTTCCAGCAAATACTGTGGTGCAGGTAGAGCGCAGGTCACACTAATGCACTGATGTGAGAAAAGCACTGAAGCGGAGGGATCGGCCTTGGAGTTAGAGGCTATTGTTAGGCCCAGCCATAGTTTCCGCTTGTTGAAGCTGCTAGCATTTACTTAGTGATCTGTAAATATTCACTTGCAGCGCAGCGCAGGCGCCCAAACTATAGAGCAGAGAATAAGAGGCCAGGACCCAGCGGAGAGAGGGGTTAATGTACTATACCATCATAATAATGCTGTATGCATAGATAGATAGATAGATAGATAGATGATAGAAGTAATAGATATAGATAGATAGATAGATGATAGAGGATAGTAGATAGATATGGGGATAGATAAATATTAGATAGATAGATAGATATGAGATAGATAAAATGAGATAGTTTAGATAGAATGAAAGATAGATAGATGATAGTAATATAAATAGATGATAGATGGATGATATGAAGAGATAGATAGATATGAGAGGATAATAGATAGATATTTAGAAGATAGAAAATTATATATATTGGAGAGACAGACAAAAAAAAGAGAGACAGATATGAGATACAGATATTTAGATAATAAGATTGATATTGTATAAATGCATTTATAGATGTACAGATATTTGATAGATAGATAGATAAATAGATAAATGATACTGTATATACTGGAGAAATACTGTAGATAGATAGACAGACAGATAGATAAATAGATAGATAGATGATAGATAGATATGAGATAGATAGATAGATATGGGATAGATAGATAGATAGATAGATAGATAGATAGATAGATAGATAGATAGATATGGGATAGATAGATAGATAGATAGATAGATAGATAGATAGATAGATATGAGAGAGATAGATAGATATGAGAGAGATAGATAGATATGAGATAGATAGATAGATAGATATGAGATAGATAGATATGAGATAGATAGATAGATAGATATGAGATAGATAGATAGATAGATATGAGATAGATTTAGATAGATAGATATTAGATAGATAGATAGATAGATAGATAGATAGATAGATAGATAGATAGATAGATAGATAGATAGATAGATAGATAGATAGATAGATAGACCGACCATGTCCTGTTATATTATTAGGGGTCGGAGAAGTTTGGGTGATAACTTGATGACAGCTGGTTAGACTGCTAAGTTTTCTTTGAATTTTAACAATTTGACAGAGGAGGACAACTACTGTTCTTAAGTTTCAGATTTTGGGTTAAATGCTGCAGAGTTGTGTCTGACTGGTTCTTGCAGGTAGAAGATCCTCAGGCCTGGACGGTGTCTGGAGATTCGCTCTGTGTTAAGGATCGGTTCAGACCAGGGCCATGGCTTCGAGCAAACATTTACTTACCCATCTTGGAAAGTGAAGAGAACCCAAGTGTAAGAGCAGCGCTGAGTGATGCTCCTCCAGGAACATGTTATAACAGCCCTGACTGCAGATGTTCCCAGGTAAGGAGGAGACTCAAGAGATTACCTCAGATCCTTCTATTCACCTCACAGAGCAGTAGCGACGTACATGGCCTAGAAGAACCGCACTACCCACCTCCCCGCCTCCGTGTCCTTCTTACCTTTCCTTCTACTCAATCTCTCAGATGATTTCGTTGTTCTGTTTGTAAATATCTAGTTATTAGAGCTTCTTTGTTTGATATACAAGTTATAATTATACACAGATGACTCACATTATTATGACCACCAGCTGATATGCAGAGTCACTGGCATGTGTAGCCCGGACAGCAGCTAGATGGACGGGAAGTGACTCAATAAGGTCGATTGTCATAGGGATCTGGAGCCAACTGCATCCCACAGCTGCTGGAGGGTCTATAGAGCCAACACCACCATCCAGGGGCACCCACAGCTGCTGGAGGGTCTATAGAGCCAACACCACCATCCAGGGGACCCCACAGCTGCTGGTGGGGCCATAGAGCCAACACCACCATCCAGGGGCTCCACAGCTGCTGGAGGGGCCATAGAGCCAATACCACCATCCAGGGGCTCCACAGCTGCTGGAGGGTCATAGAGCCAACACCACCATCCAGGGGCCCCACAGCTGCTGGAGGGGCCATAGAGCCAACACCACCCTCCAGGGGCCCCACAGCTGCTAGAGGGTCTATAGAGCCAACACCACCATCCAGGGGCTCCACAGCTGCTGGAGGGGCCATAGAGCCAACACCACCACCCGGGGGGCTCCCACAGCGTGGGGGGCCATAAGCCAATCCCACCACCCAAGGGGCTCCCAGCTCTGGAGGGTTATAAGCCAACACCACCACCGGGGGGACTCCAAGCTGCGGGGGGGCCCCATAAAGCCAAACCACCTTCCAGGGGCTCCACAGCTGCGGGAGGGCCATAGACCCCAAACCCCCACCAGGGGCTCCACATGTGGGGGGTCCATAGAGCCAACACCACCATCCGGGGGCTCCCAAGCTGCTGGGGGGTCTTAGAGCCAACACCACCATCCAGGGCCCCCAAGCTGCGGGAAAGGGTCCAACCCCCCAACCCCACCACCCAGGGGCTCCCACAGCTCTGGAGGGGCCATACGCCCAACCATACATCCAAAGGCCCCCACACTGCGGGAGGAGCCATAGACCAACACACCATCCAGGCTCCCACAGCGCTGGAGGGACCCATAGAGCCAACACCACCTCAGGGGCTCCACAGCTCCGGGGGGGCCCCATAAGCCAACCCACCATCCAGGGCTCCCACAGCTGCTGGGGGGTCTAGAGCCAAAAAACCACCACCCAGGGCTCCCACAGTGGAGGGGCCAAATAGACCAACACCACCATCCAGGGGCCCCCACAGTCTGGAGGGTCCAAAGACCAAACACCACCATCCAGGGGCCCCACAGCTGTGGGGGGGGCCATAGGACCCAAACACCACCACCCAGGCCCCCACACTACGGGAGGGCCCATAGAGCCAAACCCCAACCCCGGAGCTCACAAAACCTGGAGGGTCCATAGACCCCCAAAAACCCCCCACCCCAGGGGCTCCACAGCTGCTGGGGGCCATAGGAAAAAACCCCACCATCCAGGGGCTCCCACCATGCGGAGGTACATAGAGCCAACACCACATTCGGGGGCTCCCACAGCTCGAGAGGGTCCATGAGCCAACACCACCATCCAGGGCTCCCACAGCTGCTGGGGGGTCCATAGACCAACATCCCCATCCGGGGGGCTCCCAAAGCTGCGGGAGGGTCCATAGAGCCAGCACCCCATCAGGGCTCCAACGGGTTTTGGGGGGCCCCATAGACCCAAACCACCATCCGGGGCCCCCACACGGCTGAGGGGCCATGAGCCAAAAACACCACCAGGGGCTCCCACAGTGTGGAGGCCCATAGAGACAACACCCCCACCGGGGGCTCCCACGGGTGCTGGAGGTCCATAGAGCCAACCCCCACCATCCAGGGGCCCCCACAGCTGCGGGAGGGGCCAAGAGCCAACACCCCCATCCAGGGGGCTCCCACGCGCTTGAGGGTCCAAGACCAACACCACCATCAAGGGGCTCCCACACTGCTGCAGGGCCAAGAGCCATCCCCCAAAATCCAGGGGCTCCCACGGCTGTGGGAGGGTCCAAAGGGAAAACCCACCATCCAGGGCTCCCACGCTGCTGGGGGGGCCATAACCCAAACACCACCATCCAGGGGCCCCCAAAACCATCTAAATTTGGGGTTCACGTTGGGGAATTGGGGCCCCGGGGGTAGTATTTGGGAATTTTGGGTCCTGCTTTTCCAACCAAGTCAGACATTTCTACCCGTGTCTGTCGCATTGTTTTGCGGAAGATACCACCACGGGGAACAAGCACAATATGGTGCATGTGTCGCAAGGAGGGTTTCAACCCAAAACTGGATAATAGTTAACATTCCCCAGACTATAAAAATGCCACCATCATTTGTGTTTTCCAGCAACAGCTGCAATATTTGTTTTCCCCCTGTTTTCCCACAATGTTCATCCCTTCAATAAGCAGATAAGTGGCTCATCAGAGAAAAACCCTTTGCCAATAAACAAATCAAATTCTGCCCTTAAAAACCCAAAAAACCCTTTTTCTTATCACTTGATTATCAGAGGGGGCATGACATCCGTCTGCCCGGGGCCCCATACACATAGGGGGAGCAGAGGTGTGAGACATCCTCTGCTCCGGGGGCCCATACACATAGGGTTAGCAGAGGTTTGTGACACCGTTGCTCCGGGGGGCCCCTACCAGTAGGGGGTTGCAGAGGCAGTGACATCCCCTCTGCTCCGGGTCCCATACCCCAAAGGGTTGCAGAGGTGCAGGACCCCCGTCTGCTCTGGGGGCCCCCCAAAACGAAAGGGGGTTTGCAGAGGTGCAGTATCCATCTCTCCGGGGCCCCCTACACAGCAGGGTTAGCAGAGGTGCATGACATCCACCGCTCGGGCCCCCTACACAGAGGGGTTAGCAGAGGTGCAGTGACATCCTCGCTCCCGGGCCGCATATACTGTGGGGTTTTGCAGAGGGCAGTGACATCTGTCTTCCCCGGGGCCCCCCCATCATAGGGTTAGGGAGAGGTGCAGTGACTCTTCCCCGGGGCCCCAACACAGTTTGGGTTACAAGGTCAGGACATCCATCTGCTCCGGGGGCCCCATAAAAACATAGGGTTAGAAGGGGCAGGACACCGTTGTCCGGGCCCATAAAGTAGGGGTTTGCAGAGGTGCAGTGACATCTTTTTTTCTCCGGGGGCCCCCTAGCAGTAGGGGTTTCAGAGGTCATGAATCTGTCTGCCCGGGCCCTACACAGTAGGGTTACGGGTCAGTCACCGTCTTTCCCGGGGCCCAACACATAGGGTTAGCAGAGGTTCATGACATCCCTTGCTCTGGGCCCCCTTGGGCCGGGACACGGGTAAGGCAGAGGTAGGCGACCCCTTGGGGGCCCTACCCTCGTGTCCCTAAGGGGCGCAGTCAGGGGCCCCGAATTCCCGGGCTCCAGGCCGCTGCCAAAGGCCTGGAGCGCCGCGGCCTCTTTGCGGGGAGTGCGTCCGCTGGCGCACATACAGCTGGGCTGGGCTTGCGGACAGGAGCGAGCGCCCCCTGCTCCGCGACCGTGTCGGACCCGCTCACCGGGGGGATTGCGGATCCCCCCCGGGAAGCGCGGGGCCACCAGCAGGGGCCGCCGGGTCCCTTAAACGCTAGGACCCCCCGCCGCCCCCGTGCTGCCAGCTGGAAACGTGTGATTTGGGAAGGTGTCATCGCGACCCTTTCCCCTCCTTGGGCGCCAGCGCGTACAGGTGTGCCCCAAGGAGCTGCCCCGGGGTGCCCGGGGGGCTGAAAAAAAAGAGGAGACGTCCCCGGAACGTAAGGGATATTATTGTTATTATTTTTACCTGCCTGAGCCCCCATATGACTGCCTGTGCCCCTATATGCCTGAGCCCCTATATGCCTGCCTGTGCCCCTATATGCCAGCCTGTGGCCCTATATGCCAGCCTGTGCCCCTATATGCCTGCCTGAGCACCCCATATGCCTGCTGAGCCCCCCATATGCCTGCCTGAGCCCCCCATATGCCTGCCTGAGCCCCCCTCTGCCTGCCTGAGCCCCCCTATGCCTGCCTGTGTGCCCCTATATGCCTGCCTGAGTGCCCCTATATCAATATACCTGCCTGAGAGTGACCCTATGTCTATATACCTGCCTGAGAGTGACCCTATATCTATATACCTGCCTGAGTGCCCCTATATTTATATACCTACCTGTCTAAGGGGACAATATACATATACCTGCCTGACTGAGAGAGGCATATCTATATACCTGTCTAACTGAGGGACTTATATACCTATAATTAAGGAGTTACTGGAAATGTGAGGAGTTCTAAGATATTTGTTGTGTCCAAATCTGCAGGGACGAGTATTGGCCGGGAGCAATCAGCATGAAGGTGTGAACCGGATGGAGAAGAAAAGGGAAGTGAACGACGCTGATCAGAAATGACGTCTCCTGTGAGTCACTAAATGTAACTGCAGTGTAATCACTTATATTTCTGCAGAGCGTCTACATACAACTAGTATCTACCACTATATGGTCACTGTATGGCGGTGGTATATGTAATCAGAGCCTGTGTACAGCTGATAGTCACATGTGGGGGTCGCGTTCGGTCAGGGTCTGGCAGAATTATTTGATCCTTAAGTAGTAATAGTTTGGGGTCTTGGTTTTGTCGGAGGGTTTTAGTAACAATCCTTCGTCTGATAGATTTGCTCCATGTATCGGTGGATTATTTGGTGACTGTTCTTTAGGGGTATTACAATGTCATATGGAGGGGATCGATTTTGAAAACGCAAATTTGTCATTGCTGATTTTCATTGTGCAGTGACTGCTGAGGAGATGGGCAGGAGCTATGTGGAATGTGCAGAAAATTAGTGACAGGACCTGGTGCAGGGGCGAAGATCCCCCGCCTGAGGAATTACAGTGTGGCGGGGTGCAATTTTTTTGAGAGCGAGGGGGGCGCCATTGGTTGTACTTGCCTAGGGCACCAAAATGGCTTGTCCCGGCCCTGGGCCCCATACATAGTAGGGTTAGCAGAGGTGCAGTGACATCCGTCTGCTCCCGGGCCCCATACACAGTAGGGTTAGCAGAGTTGCAGTGACATCTGTCTGCTACGGGCCCCATACACATGAGGGTTATCAGATTTGAAGTGACAGTCGTCTGCTCCAGGGCCCCATACACAGTAGGGTTAGCAGTGGTGCAGTGACATCCATCTGCTCCGGGGCCCCATACACAGTAGAGTTAGCAGAGGTGCAGTGACATCCGTCTCCCTCAGGGCCCCATACACAGTAGGGTAAGCAGAGGTGAAGTGACATCCGTCTGCTCGGGGGCCCCATACACAGTAGGGTTAGCAGAGGTGCGTGACATCGTCTGCTCCAGGCCCCATACACAGTAGGGTTAGCAGAGGTGCAGTGACATTCGTCTGCCTCAGGGCCCCATACACAGTAGGGTTAGCAGAGGTGCAGTGACATCCGTCTCCCTCAGGGCCCCATACACAGTAGGGTTGCGTTAGACACATATCTGGTTCCCCCCATTTTGATGGTGAACTACTCCCCTGTAGCGTGTCCTCCGCACTCACACACCTTCGTAGCTGATGTTCACCTCACATTTATGGTGCTTAACCACAATGGCGCCATTTGTCCATTCACAATACACTTTCACCACCACAGTCGCCAACAGTTAGGCCGTGTTCACACGGCTTATTTGGCCGCAGATTGGAGCCGTACTGCGCACCGGATTTGCGCTGCAGTACGGCTCCAATCTGTCCCAGTCATTACGGTAATCCACAGTTCTCATAGAGAACTATGGATTCCGCCGCTCCTCCCCGCTCGGACAATACACCGCGGGGGGGGAGAAAGTGACATGCACATTATTTACGGCGTGTACGTGCCGTAAATAATGCATTGTCTATGGGGCCGGCGGGCAGCACCCCCACCCCGCCCCCGTCCCGCCCCTTATTCAAGCCGTAATTGCGAGCGAAATCCGGCTCGCAATTACGGCTTGAATGAGCCGTGTGAACCTTGCCTTAGCCCCATTTACCTATGACAGCAATGAGGGCTATGTGTGCAGGTAAGCTAGAAAACAATATTTGGCTTTGCACATCCAAAAACGTTTTGGAAAAATTGAGCATAGGTGCCCACTGTTGTGGCAGCAATATACATACACAGTCCAATATCAGTAGCACAATGCTAACTAAAAAACTATCAAAGGGCACATAGGAATTTAAAAAAAAAAGCATTTCTGCTACTTAGGACACATGAAAAATTTTTGAGGTTCTTTACCAAACAAATGAACTGCATTTTTAAGAAGTTAAAGGAAGAAGACTCAAAGATTTAGGTAACTGGATTGTTAGAAGATGTTATTGAAATTTGTGTGAGCTCAGATTAGTATGATGAGAAGGCCATGATTTTATACACAGTGGTCCTCATTTATTACATCTGTCTAGCAGTAAAGCCATGTTCACACGGCTTAAAATGGGCCGTATTTCGGTCCGTAATTACGTGCCGGAGTGCGCAAATTAGGGGCTGAAAACGGCCCATTCATTACGGTAATCCACAGTTCTCATAGAGAACTATGGATTACGTCTCCTCTCCCTGCTTGGTGAATACGCCGGGCGGGGAGATAAGTGACATGTGAATTACCAGCGACGTATACGCTCCGCTGGTAATGCAAGTCTATGGGCCGGCGAAGTGTAGGCCCCCCGCTCCCGCCCCCGGCCACACGGCGTAATTGCGGGGCGTAATTACGTCCCGCAGTTAAGCCGTGTGAACATAGCCTAAGACTGTCCTTGTTGTCCATAGCAACCACTCAGAGCTCATAGCAACCACTCAGAGTCCATAGCAACCAATCAGAGCTCATAGCAACCAATCAGAGCTCATAGCAACCAATCAGAGCGCATAGCAATTAATCAGATCTTATAGCAACCAATCAGAGCCCATATCAACCAGAGCCCATAACAACCAATCACAGCTCATAGCAACCAATCAGAGCCCATAGCAACCAATCACAGCCCAACAACCTAATCAAGCCATAGCAACCAATCAGAGCCCATAGCAACCAATCAGAGCCCATATCAACCAATCACAGCTCATAGCAACCAATCAGAGCTCACAGCCACCAATCAGTTCTCAGTTTTTCCAGAGCACAACATGAAATGAAAGCTGAGCTCTGATTGGTTGCTATGAGCTCTGCTTGGTTGCTATGGGCCCTGATTTGTTGCTATGAGCTCTGATTGATTGCTATGAGCTCTGATTGGTTGCTATGAGCTCTGATTAGTTGCTATGGGCTCTGATTGGTTGTTATGGACTCTGATTGGCTGCTATGGGCTCTGATTGGTTGCTATGAGCTGTGATTGGTTGTTATGGGCTCTGATTGGTTGCTATGGGCCCTGATTTGTTGCTATGAGCTCTGCTTGGCTGCTATGAGCTCTGATTAGTTGCTATGGGCTCTGATTGGTTGCTATGAGCATTGGTTGCTATGGGCCCTGATTTGTTGCTATGAGCCCTGATTGGTTGCTATGAGCCCTGTTTGGTTGCTATGAGCTCTGATTGGTTACTATGAGCTCTGATTGGTTGCTATAAGCCCTGATTGGTTGCTATGAGCTCTTATGCGTTGCTATGGGCTCTGATCGGTTGCTATGGGCTCTGATTGGTTGCTATGAGCTCTGCTTGGATGCTATGGATGCTTACCTGATTTAGTTGCTATGGGCTCTGATTGGTTGCTATGAGCATTGGTTGCTATGGGCCCTGATTTGTTGCTATTAGCCCTGATTGGTGGCTATGAGCCCTGATTGGTTGCTATGGGCCCTGATTTGTTGCTATTGGCCCTGATTGGTTGCTATGAGCTGTGATTGGTTGCTATAGGCAACACACAGTCTTGCTGCTAGACAGTTTTGATAAACGAGGCCCAGTCTGTCATCAGGGCTCAGCTGAGCTCTGGATCCTCTGCATCAGTCTTGCAGGTACTTGCCTATGGAGAGCGGCCAAGAATTAATATCCAAATCCGTTGTTATTGAGCTCGTTCTTTTGATGTTGCTGAACATTGTTCCCTCCATTGTGCGTTCGGAAAGCCTGGCAGTGACTCAGCGCCCGCGGTTATGTCGTCAGGGGCTTAGTGACCCAGCTGGCAACTCTATGTGTAAAGGGGAACTCCACTACCTACAACATGTAAAACAGCTCAGGCCACAAAGCTGCTCCATGTGCTTGTTACAATTACACATTACAATTATTTTTTTCATGTGGTTTAATCTCAGGTTGCCAGGGGAGTAGGGGAGAAGTTAGCTACTTCCTTTCTCACTAGTGAACCACTTATCATTTCTTCTATCAAGAGGGTAGAGTAGCTTTAGTTAATAAAATAATTTTTTGGATAATGAAAAAAAAAATAAATGTTTTTTATATGCTTTATGTATTAATCACACCCAGTTTTCAAGATCTCTGCTTGCTGCAATGAAATGGAAATCTGTCCCAGTCATGTAATTAACACATATAACACAGATACATATACGATACAGCTGAGACTGTGCTTGTACCACAAATCCTTTGGATTTTAGTGCAGATTCTGCCTTCTCTTATTGAAAAACCTATGATGAAGAAGTGACAATGTACACCGCAGCGTAAATCAATTGGAGGTACAATATAAACTCAACAAAGCCGAAAAAAAACAACAAAAATATAACAGTATTAAAATGATGACACTTTATTCATATCA
The DNA here is from genome assembly GCA_025379985.1 of Phyllomedusa bahiana. NCBI lineage: Eukaryota > Metazoa > Chordata > Amphibia > Anura > Hylidae > Phyllomedusa > Phyllomedusa bahiana. Next base: position 37,548 of record JAODAL010008287.1, on the reverse strand, counting down.
AAAATGAGATAAAAGATGAAGCATAAAATACCATCAACACCCATAGACCTGAAAGATGCTCTGAGTCCCATTGGACCATGTGAGAGTTGTACTTACATAATAGGATAATAATAAACACCTACATTTTGTACCCGTATCATGTAAATCACATGCATCACATATGGCTCCATCAGGCTCTGGATATCCTGGGGACCCGATGGAGCAAGGGAATCCCCTTTGATTTTGCTGAAGTCACGGGCTCAAAAAACACAGAAACAAGGCCATACTCACAGCTCAAAGGCTGGACTGAAACTGAACCCATTAAAGAGGAAACACTGGCCCCTGTGCTACTTGGGAAAGATAAACAGGTGCAGCTGATTGCTGAGCAGTAGCTCACATTCCCCACCACTAGGGGAACAATTAGACTGCACATTACATTAATACCTGTTCACACAGTATGCAGAAAAGCCACAGTATAATACATGGGGAGATTGCACAAATGCAAAAATACGGATAAGACAACCACTCACATACCTTCTATGTATGAGGGGGCGGTTACTGGCATTATAATTGCATATAGATAAGGCGATACAAAAGGGTGCCAGTAATGTAGATATGTATGGTGCACCATGCCAGCTTACAGCCTATTACGCCACTACTATTTGATTGGGCGGGCTGCCCAGCACTTTTTGGGTGTCCAACACAAAATGTAGACACCCTCTGCTCCCCAGTACTTTTGGGCAAAAATATTGACATACTGGAAAAATATAAAATATGAGGTATTAGTTAATATAGTGGCCTCTATAAGCAAGCTTGAAAGCACCATCAAGGCTCCTCATTTCTTGCAAGTCACTACACTAACAATTTACAGAAAAAATGTGACATTAATTACTCAAAAAACACAGAAACAAGGCCATACTCACAGCTCAAAGGCTGGACTGAAATTGAACCCAGTAAAGAGGCAACGCTGGCCCCTATGCTACTTGGGAAAGATAAACAGGTGCAGCTGATTGTTGAGCAGTAGTTCACATACCCCACCACTAGAGGAACCATTAGACTGCACATTAAATTGGTACCTGTTCACACAGTATGCAGAAAAGCCACAGTATAATACATGGGGAGATTGCACAGATGCAAAAATACCGATAAGACAACCACTCTCACACCTTCAATAAATGAGGGGGTTGGTTGCTGGTACTACAATTGCATACAGATAAGGCGATACAAAAGGGTGCCATTAAGTCACGGACTGCGGAAATCAAAGGGTTAAACGTGTTCCTAATTTTTCGGAACGTCAGCGGTGTGAAAATCCATGAAAATTTGCTCAGTGTAGACTATTGGGCATGGTTACTTGTCGGTTTTCAGATGGTTTCCAAATGTGCAAACTGTCTGAGAAAACCATGACTTGTGGACTTAGCCTAAATCTGCAGATCTGCCTCAAATGAACGTACCGATGAGCAGCCAGCCATCCACTGCATCCACTGGAGCATGTCTACGAGTAGTGGTCAGTCGCTGATTACAGGGGCATAGCTATAGCGGGTGCAGAGGCAGCAGTCGCTACCGGGCCCTGGAGTCTGAGGGGGCCCAAAGGGCCCTCTACAACATAGGAAAGCACCAGTATTATTAGTGGTACATGACATACTTGCCAACTCTCCCGTGTTTGGCGGGGGGTCCTGCTACTTGGGGTCCCGCCCCCCGCCCTCCCGGCAGAGTTGGCGAGCCTCCCGCCGCCATCAGGCAGCGGGGGTTCTTTAAATGGCCATGGCGACAGAGTAGCGCTGGTGCCGCTGTGGCCGCTCACCCGCCCGGAGTCTCACTGTGCAGGGAGGAGGCAGGAGGGATCGCTCCCTCCTCCCCCTGTATGTACCCGGCCGGTGTGCGCCGTACATACAAGTCAGCGGCGCAGGGGAAGTGACGCGTGGCTGCACTCACTCCCCTGCGTCGCTAAGTCGGTCGGAGCTGGCCGCGCTGCAGGAGCCTGGTGAGGTAAGGGACTTTTATTATTTTATTTTTATTAGCTTTAGGGGGGGGGGGGGGTCTACCTGGCTACACTGGGGGCAACTACCTGGCAACAAAGGGGGCACTACCTGGCTACAATGGGGGCAACTACCTGGCAACAAAGGGGGCACTACCTGGCTAACAATGGGGGCATCTACCTGGCAAACAATGGGGGCATCTACCTGGCAACAGAGGGGGGCATCTACCTGACAACAGAGGGGGCATCTACCTGGCAACAGAGGGGGCACTACCTGGCTACAGAGGGTACACTACCTGGCTACAGAGGGTGCACTACCTGGCTACAGAGGGGGCACTACCTGGCAAACAATGGGGGCATCTACCTGGCAACAGAGGGGGCACTACCTGGCAACAGAGGGGGCATCTACCTGGCACAGAGGGGCACTACAGAGGGGCCTACCTGGCTACAAGGGGGCCCTACCTGGCTAACAATGGGGCATCTACCTGGCTAACAATGGGGGCACTACCTGGCTAACAATGGGGGGCACTACCTGGCTAACAATGGGGGCACTACCTGGCTAACAAAGGGGGCATCTACCTGGCAACAAACGGGGCATCTACCTGGCAACAATGGGGGCATCTACCTGGCTAACAACTGGGGGGCATTACCTGGCTAACAAAAGGGGGCACTACCTGGGTAACAAAGGGGGCACTACCTGGCTAAAAAATGGGGGCACTACCTGGCTCCAAATTTGGCTCTACCTGGCTACAATGGGGGCATCTACTTGGCTACAAGGGGGCATCTACCTGCCTGTAAGGGGCACTACCTGGTTATGGGGGTGGCTACTACCTGGCAATAAGGGCATCTACCTGGCTTTCTTCCAAAGCCGTTATGCAGTTAGGTGGAGTGGGTGTGGCTTTTTGAAGGGGTGTGGCACACCGACAAGATGGGCATGTCCATGCAAATTTTTGCCGCGGCGCGCGTGGCGTGCCGCCCACTACAGTCTCCTGCTTTATCAATTTCAAAAGTTGGCAACTATGGTACATGGTTAGGTGGGGGCCCCACCATAGATTTTGCACTGGGGCCCAAGAGCTGTATGTTAAGCCTCTGGCTGATTACTCTACCAAACCAAGGATTCTCTTCAATCCTAATCCGAGCCACAAAGCTTGACACAGCCTGGCAGTGATAATGTGGATGCTGTGGCTCTGTTATGGAGTCACTCTAGCTCTCACTTTGTAGGCGTGGTCGGTGATTAGGGTTGGGGTTTATAAATAAGCGTGAACCCTAAGTAACATCTCAAGGAAAGATGGGTTCAATTAAAAGCAAAATGGCAACATTTGAGCCCCGATGATGTAAAGGCATCAACATGGAGATGCATATAATATATAGTATATATATACAACATGTTTCGACCCCTCATTGCAGTTGCTTAAAGGGGTTGTCTGACTACATTGATTCATCTCTGCTCAGTCCTGTTTTCTTGGTTTCGCTTTGAATTCAGGGACGTGTTTACTGGCTTCTACTGGGCTGCAGAAGAAGCCAGGTCTGTAGCTATAGCAACCAATGCTGGCAGCCTATCAGGAGAGATTGAACATGGTCTGTAGCTATAGCAAGCAGTGTTGGCAGCCTATCAGGAGAGATTGAACAGGTCTGTAGCTATAGCAACCAGTGCTGGCAGCCTATCATGAGAGACTGAACAGATCTGTAGCTATAGCAACCAATGATGGCAGCCTATCATGAGAGACTGAACAGGTCTGTAGCTATAGCAACCAGCGCTGGCCGTCTATCATGAGAGACTGAACAGGTCTGTAGCTATAGCAACCAGTGCTGGCAGCAGGGTCGTCGCTAGGCGTTATCATTCGGGGCCCGTGCCCCGAATCTAATGCCTGCTGCCCCGAATGTTTTACAGTCCCCAGCCGGCCGACAACACTGTTGCGTGGCGCCGCAGTGCTGAGTAGATGCGGCGCCGCGTTACTATTTAAAGCTCCCGCCCGCGCCCGCCTCTCTCTCCTGCTGCCGGGCTTCAGTCTGGAGGTGGTGTGAGCAGTGAAGCGTGGCGCCGCATTGGTTAGACACGGCGCTGCGCCACTACTCAGTGGGGCTCTGTGTGCAGCAACCGGCAGGCAGCGTTCATTAACATCCTGTGCTGTGGCTGCCGCCGGCTTACTGTGCGGCGTGTGCGCACCACGCGGGGAAAGGGGGGGGGGGGCGTAGCGTAGCCCGGGGCGCCGGCGCCTGCATGCTCCTCCTCCTCCTTCCCGCGCAGAGCATAGCAGAGCAGCCGGCGGCCATTTAGGTATTTAGGGCTAGGACTGGACTGGGACTGGGCTGGGGCTTGGAATGGGCTGGGACTGGACTGGGACTGGGCTGGGGCTTGGAATGGACTGGGCTGGGACTGGGGCTTGGAATGGACTGGGCTTGGAATGGACTGGGCTGGGAGCCTGGGACTGGACTGGGCTGGGGCTTGGAATGGACTGGACTGGGCTGGGGCTTGGAATGGACTGGGCTGGGAGCCTGGGACTGGACTGGGCTGGGGCTTGGAATGGACTGGGCTGGGAGCCTGGGACTGGGCTGGGGCTTGGAATGGACTGGGCTGGGACTGGACTGGGCTGTGACTGGACTGGGGCTTGGAATGGACTGGGCTGGGAGCCTGGGACTGGACTGGGCTGGGGCTTGGAATGGACTGGGCTGGGCTGGGGCTTGGCATGGACTGGGCTGGGGCTTGGAATGGACTGGGCTGGGAGCCTGGGACTGGACTGGGCTGGGGCTTGGAATGGACTGGGACTGGACTGGGACTGGGCTGGGGCTTGGAATGGACTGGGCTGGGAATGGACTGGGCTGGGGCTTGGAATGGGCTGGGACTGGACTGGGCTGGGGCTTGGAATGGACTAGGCTGGGACTGGGCTGGGGCTTGGAATGGACTGGGGCTGGCTGGGACTGGGCTGGGGCTTGGAATGGACTGGGCTGGGACTGGACTGGGCTGGGGCTTGGAATGGACTGGGCTGGGAGCCTGGGACTGGGCTGGGGCTTGGAATGGACTGGGCTGGGACTGGACTGGGCTGGGGCTTGGAATGGACTGGGCTGGGAGCCTGGGACTGGGCTGGGGCTTGGAATGGACTGTGACAGGACTGGGGCTGGGACTGGGCTGGGGCTTGGAATGGACTGTGCTGGGACTGGACTGGGCTGGGGCTTGGAATGGACTGGGCTGGGAGCCTGGGACTGGGCTGGGGCTTGGAATGGACTGTGACAGGACTGGGGCTGGGACTGGGCTGGGGCTTGGAATGGACTGGACTGGGCTTGGACTGGGGCTGGGGAGGCTCACACTGAAGTAAAACTATTGAAATGTTAGGAGGTGATACAATTTACCTGAAGAATAACTGTAGCTCTTGGGTACCCTGCCCCACAGAGTGACACCCTACGCTATTAATGAACTTTAGGGGTCAAATATACAATGCGACCTTAGAGCTGTAAAATTAGCTGTAGATGTCAGTTTGGGGGTTAGGGTGCCCCATAGAGTGAAAATCAGTGTACAGTTATATTTTTAGCTTTTCGGTCGCATTGGGGATATTTGACCATAGAGCTAATAATTAATGTACTAGGGTCCCCTGATCCACAGAGCTGACAGTCTACAGCATTTGTGGCTTTTGGGTAAAAATTAAAAAGGCTGCCCCATGGGCTTTCAAATATCTGTAAATATGCATTGTATATTTGACCCATAGAGTGATCTGTGTGGTGCTGTGTGCTGACAGACAGCAGGGAGGGCATTGAATGCCTTCCGGGTTGTCTGTGACGTACGTGCCCGAGGGGCCCTGTGGACATGTCCTGGCATCGTGACTGACATTTGTTATAGGAACCGTATAGCAAAAGCTTTGATGATTCCTATTGAATGAGAGATCTAAAGATCTCTCATTCAAATACCTATGGGGAAAAGTAAAAAAAAAAAAAACTGAAAACACAAACACGAAAAATAAAAAAAAAAACCGTACACCCCCCTTTTCCCCCTTTAAAAACCCCAATCCCCCCAAAAAGACAAAAAAAATAAAGTACCCTATTTGGTATCGCGTGTGATAACGACCCACCCTTTTAAATTTGTACTTAATTAACCCTACAGTAAACGCCGTAAATAAAAAAAAATCACGTTTTAAAGTTTTTGTTTATCCGCAGCACAAAAATGAATAAAAGCGATCAAAAAAATCCTTAAAACCCCCAAGGGGGGGTTGGCCAATAAAAACGTCTTCATCCCAAAAAAAATTTCCTTACACAGCTTGATAGGGAAAAAAAATAAAAAGTTATGGCTATCCGAAGATAGCCATGCATAAATATTCTTTTACACACTAAAAACACTTTTCTTTTTTTTTTTTAAAGTGCTTCAACATAAAAAAACGAAATGACGGGGGTATCGCCTAATGTACGCCCAGAGAGTGAAGTTAAACTGGTCAGGGATACTGCACAGTGAGCGCTGTTAAAAAAAAAACACACCGGGTTTGGGGTTTTTTTCTTACCTGTTTCCCCAAAAAACGGATTTAAAAATATAAAAAAAGACTTGCCCCCCCAAAAATGATACCAAAAAAAGTAGTATCCCCCAAAAAAAAAAGCCCCTTCAGATCTGTACACAGAAAAATAAAAAAAAATTATGGCCCCTTTGGGAAGGTGGGGAAAAATAAAAAAAAGGGGCAAAAAGGGGTTAAAGGTCCCATTTGGTATAAAAATGGTTTTGGTATTGAATGCGGATATTCGGTGCTTAAACCCCTTTAAATAGGTCAGCAATGTCCCCACACATTGCGACCCCAAGTACGACCCCTAAATACAGTAATCATAGCTCTCATTGAGAGTTATGATTACCCTCCATTTTGCCGATGCGTCCTAAACCCGGGGCCCGGGAAAAAAGTGGTCTGTGGGGGGCCCCACACAGAAAATTTTAGAAAACGTGTTGGCCAACATACTATCCAGGGGCCATTAATGGTTAATTTAAGAATGTGCGTGACGTCCCCCGAAAAACCCCCCAAAACTTTGTATTACAAAGTGTGCTTAGGTGCCAAATTTTGTCAAGTTTGGGTGAGCTGTTCATCATGTTGCCCTAAAAGTATAAATAAAAAAAAAATTTTTAAAAAAAAAAAACAAATAAAAAAAATATTAAAAGTTAAACTTACCCCCTTATGGATTGTCCAAAAAAAAAACATATAACTGGTATTTCTGCAATATTAAAAATTGCTGCACCCTTTGGGGTATTCGTTGCTCCCCATTTGTAGCCTTGTTCGTTTCACCCCGCTGCTCCCCCGGGGGCCCATGGACCCGAGAGGTCCCCCCCCCCTCCCTTTTTTTTTTTTCCCCTTTTTTTTTTGAGGGGTCCAATTTTATTCCATATCTTATGCTTCTTGCATCGTGTGTTTATATTTTTCACTTATTTTTTATTATGGAAAGCCTTGTGGACAGGACTTTTCAACCCCTGTAAAATTTTGGGTTTGAGGCCCACGTGCTCCCGTCTATGTATGCGTTTTATCTGTTCCCGGTTTCTTCTTCTAGGACACGTTGTGTTGACCCTGTCGTATACGTATTCCTTAGTGATGTGACTGGATTCTTTGTTTTATTAGTATCTTTGTTTTTCAGAAAATGTTTCAGTAATAATTTGAGGTTCTGTTTATGTTTCGTGCTTTATAAAGAAAAAAGTTTAATAAAACTTTAATTTAAAAAAAAAAAAATTTGAATGATCTATTAAAATATAATGGCAGCCTTCATGAGAGATGAACAGGTCTGTAGTATAAAAACGTGTTGTAGCCCATCATGAGAGATGGACAGGCTGTAGCTATAGCAACCCCGTGCTGGCAGTCTACATGAGAGACTGAACAGGTCTGTTGCAATAACAACCCGTGTGGCAACCTATATGATAGATGAAAAAGGTCTGTAGCTTAGCAAAAAGTGCTGGGGCCCCATCAGGGGGGATAGAAAGGTCTGTGCTATAAAGACCTGGGAGCTGATGCGCTTACAAGGGGGTATCTAGGAATAGGTAGGACATGTTTTTGGACCAATTGCAAAGTGCTTGTTTTTTCAAGATCTTTACATAAAAAACAAACAACCTTTTTGTGAGCAACCCCTTTAAGATCCCATATTTGGCAGGACTGCCATGAATTGGGGTGAAGTTTATGCTAATTTGCTTTAAGCAGGGGTGTTTCTGGCATTTTAGGAGGGCGAGACAACTTTTTGGAGCATAAATGTGTCTCACAACTGGACACATTTATAAAGTGCTGAGAGACACTTTCATTCCCAATGACGAATCCTACACTAACCTGCTGAGAAGTATCACTGTCTAGTCTGAGACAGTTATCGTGCATGTGCCCCAAAACAGTCTTTAAACCATGAAACATACAGGTCAGCAAGTGAGGGTGTGAATTTTGCACCCATAGAAGTCCCTCCTATCTGTAAATAATAATCTCCCAAAAATAATTCTGAGTAAGCAAATACTCTATTGCCAAACTACTGTGGAACCGGAGACTAGTGGCGACCCAGCAGGCACTTGTCTCAAGTTGGCATTGGGCTGAGCTGCACCTGTTTCACCACCAAAAGTCCCGTTGTTTGGTGGAGGCCTTGAGCTCGATGTTGCAGTTCCTTGTACTCCCCGCGGCTTTTGAAGACGATAATTCAAATATTTTCCTCCTTTTATTCCTTACATTCCAGATCTTGCAACACATAAAATAACAACTGGCAGGTGGTATAGGAAGGATGAACAGTGCTAGTGAGAGTCGGCGTGTTGGAGAGTGAGACTCAGCAGCTGCCAGAAGTGAAAGATCACACAGCAGAACGTTGTAGCCTGGAGGGGAAGAGAGAGAAGAGCTTGCACAGTACACCGAGCTCCTCTGCTACGGTCTTGGATTTGCATGTTCTGGCCGAAAACCCGCAGAGAATATACTGAGCTCACACTGAGAAGATTTAACTTATCAAGTGAAACATGTGTAGCCACAAAGTGTTTGTAATTAAAGGGAACCTAATGCCCACATCTGTGCCCAAATAAAGCTCAACCAGTTGGCACAATTACTTTCTATATAAGTTGCTGCTAACGGGTAACGTTTGCCTACTAGAAATGAGCCAAGATTCTAGTTGGGCTGAAGCTCTTCTTTTTCTGGTTGGCTGTTGGGTACAATGTAGAAGCAGATTCGGCACATTTAGAGGACGGTCACCCAGCTTTTTCACTTCTTAGGTCATGTCCGCATGGCAGAGAGCAAATAGTAGTTGGATTACCGGACTGGTATTTGCACTGTTTTGGGGCTGTGCACACGGCCGCAGGGGGACGGCTTTTCTCCAATGTTTGCGGAGAAAAGCCCTCCCCCTTCACATTGACTTGTTCATATTCTGCTCGAAAACCGGACGGAAGAATGAACATGTTCAATGTGTTCAATGTCTAAAAAACCGCACGGCGCACCATGGATCAATGGAGGAAATGCTTCCACCTTACCCATAAAGCCGTTATTGCCAGTAAGTCTCAGGAGACTAGTTACTTAGGTGGTACCGGGTGCCGGTTCTCCTCCATAAATGGTTCTCCACCTTTCCGGACACTTGCTGGCAGCGCAATAAGGAAGCCGTCACCATGGCCCATATTTGGTGGGAGTGTACTGTCCTTCCGGCGATTTTGAGACGGTGTTCTCCGGGCCATCAGTGATTGCCCTGGGGGTTGCAGTGCCCGACTCCCCAGAAGCCACGTTATTATATATGTTTCACTTTCCGCAAGCCTCTTACAAGAAATCCTTACTCAGGCATCTCCTTCAGGCAGCGAAAACCGTCATAACCAGGCGCTGGCGTCAGACCTCACCTTCTTCGGTGTCTGAGTGGATAGAATGGAGGAACTGATTGCCCATTTTTCTGAAGATGCTATCAAGTTTGTGAGTTTATGGCACCCATGGGTTCTTTATCAAGACTCCCAGGCATTTAAAGTACTATTGGGTTGATTGGCTAACTGAGTGGGGTCGGGCCTTTGGTGTTGACTACTCCTTCTTCTTAGCTACTTATGTCTCTCCTTGCTGCCTTCTTTGCCCCGTGGCCCGGTGGACTGGACTTATTAGGTTTACCACCCTCCCTTTTTCTCTTTTTCAAAGCAGTCAAAATGTTAATTCTATTTTGCCTTTTGCATTCTGTCTCATGTGCATCGGTCTTTTATTAATGGACACGTGTCTTAAACATGGTGCTTCATTCTGTTAATTGACTGCGATACTATGTTTTTTTGTGTCTTATATTAAAAGAAAAATGTTCAATAAACACTAAATAAAAAAATTAAAAAACACGCTTCGGAAAACCCAAGCAGTGGGGACCACTGCACGGATTTTCCATAGAGGTCCGTGATAAAGTTTGACAACCGGCTTACAGACGGTTTTCAAAACCAAAAACCGTCTGTAAAACCGGCTGAAAAAATAGTCATTGGGACAAGCCTTTAGGAAATACAGAAATCAGAGATATGGCCCAAAACAGCATTTGTTTAATACGCTTGTTTTCTCCAGATCAAGGAGAGGCAAAAATAATGGAATAACTCAATTTTGAGGAATTAAATTGAATGGAATTACTATTGCATTTCTAGAACAAATCCTAAAACGAGTCTACAATTGCCCATCAGCGTGCTCTCCTGCTATTTCATCCTTTCCTGCTTATTAGGTCAGTAGGATTCTCTTTGTTATGTCTGTCTTCTGTGGTATGGCAACTACTCAGGATCCTTGCATATCAGCTGACCCGGCCGCACAACTGTAGTTTGTTGGCTACTTCCAGTCTCTGGGAAGCTCATTCAAGTCTGGTAGGCTAACACAAGGTCATGTTGAATCCTAGTAAGCTAAATTATTGTTTCTTGAAATCTACTGTCTATTTCACTTGTGTCATGTTCTAGTATATTGTTGTTTCTTGTCTACATTCTGTTAAGATAAATTCTAGTTTGTAGTCCTTGTTTGGTGTTTGTCCAGATTTTGCTGGCCCCTGCCCAGAGACTGAGCGCTTGTCCCCACGGCAAGGGTTATTGGTGGGTTTGTCATATGGTTTGCGTCTGAAAACCAACAAGCAATGCTCCCCAAAGAGTTTAATAGAAAATCTGTTTAGCAGCCTCCAATTAATGGATTTTCCAGCGGACAGTTTTTGGCACTGCCGGCGTAACAAAAAACTTGTTCAATCTTCTGCCCGGTTTTTGCGCAGAACATGAGCATGTGGGTGCTAAGGGGGATAGTGTAAATCCACAAAAGTTGTCCGCCTGCGTTCCAAAAAAAAGAATTAATACTGGTCGGAAAATCCGACCGGTATTTGGTCTTTGCCATGTAAATGCACCCTAACTGTATGTTAGACTACTTGCTTTATCAGGATCAGTTGTAGCTTAGGGACGTTTTTCAGGCGAAGCTTTTAGCTTATGTTTTAGGGATAGTGGTTCCAGTTTTAGGGACTGCCATAGGGCAAGGCTTAGGGAAAGATTTGGAACCAGTTAGTTAGAGTCAATTATTGCTATTACTCTCTTATTTTATTTCTGAATGAAACCCGCATGTGGAATCTCCACCAACCATGCACCTGTCACGATGCACTTGCTGTCCATTTGCTGTATCATTTCATGGTGAGTATATATTCTTTTAATTGCTATGCTTTGTATTGTTATTTCTTGTGACTGCTGATGTTCTTTCTGGCTTGTTTGTTGCTTGGAGTCCACCAGCATTATTACACAGTATTACAAGTACATTTAGGGTCACATACAACCAAAGCAGATAGGTCCCCCACCCAGTTACCATGTTCTATCTTGCACCATATCAGCAGGCACCTTTTTTAATCAGAGCATACATATAAGAGCAAAGTTGGCTGAAGCTACAAATTTTATTGGGGCCATCTGACTCCCATCAAACAAGAGATGTCATAGGAAAAGAAGGATTGAGCACATGAGATTTCAACATGCCCAATCTTCTTTCGGTTCAAGGAAGATAAGGTGCCACCACTAGTAACAGGTAATGCCTTTCTACCCTCTTCCCAATGAAAACACATGCACATTTAGCAAAACAACCAAAATCAGTTTGGAGATATTAACCTGTGTCTGGGCATATGATATGTAATTACTAGACATAGCGACTGCAGACGAGCAATTGGACAGAAGCTTATTTCTTTTAAAAAAGTAGAGGTGAAATGTGGAAAATAGATGAATGTCCTAAATGAATATTCACACGTGGCAGATTTCTTGCAGAAAATTCACATATATAATATTCGTCTCCATAGGGCTTGTAGAAATCCATGCGCGTGCCACCAGAACAAAAATGGAACATATGCGTTGGAGAAAATTTGGCAACAAATCTGCCGTGTGTGAATTTACCCTTATGATGTGGGGCAGGTTAAGGGGTAATGGGACTGTATTAGGGCTAAACGTGCTGTAATTAGTGACAGTCAGTTGTATCTTGAATGGCCACTAATTCTGCAAAAGAACTAAATATAAACAAGAAAATACAAGAACACTGTTATTAGTGTTACTCTTTGGATTTAGGTCAAAGTCAACCCGAATCCAAGCACTTCAATTCAGATCAAATCGAATCAAATTTTGGCATAAATCACAAGAAAATCTTCTATAACTATAACCCTAACTCTAGATTAAAGTTAGAGTAAGTTTTTCTAGACCTTTTTAGGGTTAACTTACCTCTCTGTGGCACATATGGGTCCAATGGCTCCAACATAATTTCCAGTTCTACATCACATTAGGCTAGAAGTGATATTGGAGTGGAAGTAATGTCAAAGCTAGCCACCACCCACTAACACAGGGACAACCGAAAATTATAAAATGAGCCTACAAAGGGGACAAAAAGACATTTTCAAGTTATATAATGGCCAGACATAGGGCATCTCCTCATGTACGTACGAATGACAGCTTATCCTAAAAAGCAACCTGAAAGTACAACTATGCTTTAATTACATTGAGCTACAAGAATTGCATTATAGGTGAATAGGTCAAGATACTACACAATAGCTATTGTGGAGCAGGGGAAGGGCCTGTGACTTCTTTTCAGGGAGAAAGACAGGGTGGGCCCAAGAATCAACTCTACTGGTGGAACCCAAAAATCAACACCAATGGAGAACCCCAAGAATCAACTCTAATGGTGGTCCACAAGAATCAACTCCACTGGTGGGCCCCAAAAATCAACTCTAATGGTGGTCCACAAGAATCAACTCCACTGGTGGGCCTGAGAATCAACTCCACTGGTGGGCCCCAGAAATCAACTCCACCGGTGGGCCCCAAGAATGAACTCCACTGGTGGGCCCCAAGAATCAACTCCACTGGTGGGCCTCAAGAATCAACTCTAATGGTGGGCCCCATGAATCAACTCTACAGGTGGACTCCAAGAATCAACTCCACTGGTTGGCCCCAAAAATCAACTCCACTGGTGGGCACCAAGAATCAACTGCAATGGTGGGCCTCAAGAATCAACTCCAATAGTGAGCCCAGGAATCAGTTCCAGTAGTGGGCCCCAGGCATTCCAGTTCAGACACTAGTGGGGCATCAGCAAGGGCTATGGACACCTCCTCCCAATGGTTTTGCTGTAACTCCCACTCATCACCGCACAAATCTATCAGCATAACATGAAGCAGCAGACACAGGTTACCATGAAACAGCTCTTAGAAGCCATTAGGAATTTCTTTACTCTTTGTTCAAACCTGGAAATTTCAATTTCTGCAATTCTCTATAAAACCAGAGCATAAGATTATCTGAAACAACATGGTGGAAACCTCGACCTCTCATCACTCATTCATCGACCGCTCTGAAAGTCATTTTTTGGGTGCCTGCGTGTCCCAGTCTGACTCTACGGGGACAACTTATGAATCTCATTAACAGCTCCTGGAAATCCCCTGTTAACACTGATTAAGTCAACTAAAAAAAACTGAGAACTGGGGAAACCCCTCCGAGATCTGTGATCCTGCTGCCAAGAGTTAAACATTTTTTTTTATTAATTTCTTTATACTCATGAACTAGACTGAACTTTGTAGAACGCTGACCTGCGATGGAATGTGACAACCAAACGCCAGGACCCAGATGTCCCCAGTTCAGGGATGGATACTCTGGTGCGGGTGACAGTGGAGCTGGCTCAGTAGACGCCAGAAAGCCTGGTGTATCCCTGCACCTGCTGCCTACAAGTGCCAGCTGAATGATGGATGAGCAGATGCCACCTCGGCCGCTTGCATCATGATAATGACTCATGTAGTCTTCGATTAACCATTTGCACTGGAGCATTGAATGTTTCTTCAAGATAGGGTTAAAGATGTACAGTTCAAACCAGAAGTTTCCATCCACTATATAAAAAGCCCCATCTGCAGGTTTTTCTGACTATCCGACATGAAATCAGAATAAACCTTCCCCGTTTTCGGTCAATTAGGAACCAAAATTATTTCTATTTGCCAAATGCCAGAATAATGAGAGAGAGACTTTTTAAAGCATTTTTTATTACTTTCTGCAAAGTCAAAAGTTTCCATACACTGGGATTACTCCGCCTTTAAACAATTTGGGACCGCCAATGGGATGATGTCAGGTCTTTGGAAGCTTTGGTTTATTGGCAACATCTGAGTTAATTAGAGACACAGCTGTGGATGTATTTTAATTCACACCAGAAACACACTGCTTCTGTGTGTGACATCATGGGAAAGTCTAAAGAAATCAGCCAAGATATCAGGAAGAGAATTGTGGACTTGTACAAATCTGGTTCATCATTGGGTGCAATTTCCAGATACCTGAAGGTGCCTCGTTTATCTGTGCAATTATACGCATGTACAAACAAGGTGGGAATGTCCAGCCATCATACCGCTCAGGAAGGAGACAGGTTCTGTGTCTCAGAGATGAGCCAACATGTGCATATCAACCCTAGAACAAAAGCATAAGATCTTGTGAAGAAGCTGGCGGATGCTGGTAAGATTGTGTCATTATCAACAGTGAAACAAGTACTGTATCAACATGGGCTGAAAAGCCGCCTGCCAGGAAGAAGCCATAACTCCAAAAGAAACATATAAAAGCCAGATTAATGTTTGCACTAGAACAAAGAAATACAATTTTGGAGACATGTCCTGTGGTCTGACGTAACTAAAATTGAACTGCTTGGCCATAATGACCATTGTTACGTTTTTAGGAAAAAGGGAGAAGCTTGGAAGTCTTTTAAACACCATCCCAACTGTGAAACATGCTGGATGGCAGCATCATGTTGTGGGGTTGTTTTGCTGCAGGAAGGATTGGTGCACTTTACAAAATAGATGGCATCATGAGGAAAGAAGATTATGTGGCAATACTGAAGCGATATCTCAAAACATCAGCCAGGAAGTTAAAGCTTGGACGGAAATGGGTCTTCCAAATGGACAATGACCTGAAGCTACTGCCAAACTGGTTACAAAGTGGCTTAAGGAAAACCAGGTCAATGTTTTGGAGCGGCCGTCACAAAGCCCTGAGCTCAAACCTATTGAACATTTATGGGCAAAGCCGAAAAGACAGGTGCCAGCAAGGAGACCCCCAAACATGGCTCAATTACACCAGTTCTGTCATGAGGAAAAATTCCTACCAACTACTGTGAGAAGCTTGTGGAAGGATCCAAAACGTTTGACCCAATTCCTACAGCTTAATGACAATGCTACCAAATACTAATGAAATGGATGGAAACTTTTGACTTTGCAGAAAGTAATAAAAATGCCTTAAAAATTCTCTCTCATTATTCTGCATTTGGCAAATATAAATAATTTTGGTTCCTAATTGACCTAAAACGGGGACGATTTATTCTGATTTCATGTCAGATAGTGAGAAAAACCTGCAGATGGGGCTTTTTATATAGTGGATGGAAACTTCTGGATTCAACTGTACATTGAGACATAGCAGAGCCAAAGTGTCAAGTGATGTAATACCTGCAGGAATATATATGGAAAACCTGAGATAAGGCTTTTTGATTAGCGAAAGGGGTTGTCCAAGATAAGAAGGATACAGTCTACTATTTTCACAAAAACAGCGCTACCCCTACCCAAACGTTGTGTCTAGAATTGCATCTTCTCTTCATTCAACTGCAATTGCCCTTAGACTGGAGCTGCTGCAAAGTACACAGCTGAGTCACATTATTATGATCAGCAGAGTAACTCGCGTGTACAGCACAGACGGCTGGGAGTGACTCAATGAGGTCCTGGTAGGTTGTCCCAGGTAGCTGGAGGTGAATGCATCCCACAGCTACTGCAGGGTCCATAAAGCCAACACCACCATCCACATGCTCAATTGGGTTCAAGTCAAGACTTCCCAATTGGGGAATTATGGGAAGTCTTGGTCCTGCTCTTCCAACCAATGTTGGACATTTCTATCTGTGTGACATGTCCCATTGTCTTGCTGGAAGATCCCATTCACTCCAGGGAAGACATTCAACATGTATGGGTGTACGTGATCTGCAAGGATGGATCATACATTTCACATGGATGAGTAGCCCGGATAATTCCAGATAATTCCACGAAAACATTCCCCAGACCATAAAGCTGCCCCCACCAGCTTGTGTTCTTCCAGCAATGGTTGCAGACTGTTGACGGGTGTTTCTCAAACAACATGTTCCATGAAACAGAAAACATAACTCATTAGACAAGACAACAATACTGTTATAAAAATTGAAGCCACCTGGGGAATAGGGGGCAGCATAGTACTTGGAAGTCTTGATCATACTCTTTTCTAGCCTCTTTTGCCATAAGCCTTTGCTTTATGCAAAACAGTCAGTGAGGTCTGATAGGCGAGTAAGCCCTCACACCGACCAATTTATTGGTTCCTCTCCTCAAGGAGAGATCTTTCCCCTTTCTAAGCCACTTTCGCCTCTCACCCAGCCAAACCAGTAAGTTTTACACTGCACTAATGAGGGGCAAATACCCCGAAATAGCTGTCTGCATCTGAACTTAACTGGTTTGGCTCAAATCCCTTTCACATTGCAAGGCTCATACGAGCTACATGTGAACTGAGGATAACTACATCCAATAGAGTGCGCTGTGGAGCTCCTCAGCTCTTTTCCCATAAGCCTTTGCTTAATGCAAAACAGTCAGTGAGGTCTGAATGGCAAGTAAATCCTCACACCGACCAATTTATTGGTTCCTCTCCTCAAGGAGAGATTTTTCCCCTTTCGAAGCCACTCTTGCCTCTCACCCAGCCAACCAGTAAGTTCTACACTGTACTGAGTAGGGGCAAATACCCTGAAACAGCTGTCTGTAGTTGGACTTAACTGGTTAGGCTCAATTCCCTTTCACACTGCAAGGCTCCTGTGAGCGCCACAGCTCTTTTCCCATAAGCCTTTGTTTTATGCAAAACAGTCAGTGAGGTCTGAATGGCGAGTAAATCCTCACACCGAACAATTTATTGGTTCCTCTCCTCAAGGAGAGATTTTTCCATTTCCTAGCCTTATGTAAAAATCCTTTGGTGATCTAAGGTCACTTCAGTAGAACCACAGATGTCCTGCAGCTGTAATCCAAATTACAAGGGGCCGTCTGACTCCTACATTCCCTTTGTAAATGGGGGATCTGCTGGACAAGTTAATCCCATTGGGGAAGCCCTGGCTATTACCAGAGGAACCAGATGATGAAACTGCATGTAATCTATTGAAACCATTGACTGATTTTGATGGACCCTAGAGAAGCATCAGGTTCTGTACAGTTCTCAGCTCTTAAAGAGGTTGTCTCGCTACAAGGATTGCTGCTTTCTATGTTAAAGATCTTGCAAAAACAAGTCACTTTGCAATATGTGTCCATTAACAGTGTCCTACCTATTCCTAGGTATCCCCTGTTATATGGGCTGCATCAGCCTCTCAGGTCACTATAGCTACAGACCTGTTTGATCTATCCTGATAGGCTGCCAGCACTGGTTGCTATAGCTACAGACCTGTTTGATCTATCCTGATAGGTTGCCAGCACTGGTTGCTATAGCTACAGACCTGGCTTCTACAGCAGCCTAGTAGAAGGCAGTAAACACGCCCCTGAATTCAAAATGAAACAAAGAAAACAGGACTGAGGTGAGATGAATCAATGTAGTGAGACAACCCCTTTAAGGAGTTGTCTATTCTCCTGACATTTCTATCTTAGAAAATATGCATCTTCCCAACAAAATAACTCGGAATTCTGCATTGTGTTGTTCCTCTGTTATTCCTCCTGGAAATTATGGATAAAATGATCGTTGGATGCAACTATTTCCCTTTAATGCTAACCTTGCATTGCCCATAGGGAAGGAGAAACATACATGTTTTAGTACTTAGAGATGTAATTGAGAACCCCAATGACAAATTGGTAACATATCTCTTCAACTACTATGTGCCATTGATAGTACTCGCTTTCTCATATGGCACAAGAAAATCCATGTAAGAGAAACTCCAGGGTCCATGTGCGACCAATTGCACCACATCCTCATTCTTATCTACTTAGTCAACCACCCAATTTGGCCGAATAAATGAGACAAATAGTTGTAGGGGTAGGACTGTCTGATCACCAATTAGTTGTGTATCTCTCATGTGTATGGTCAGGTTTAGTCCATCCTCCATTAGGACAGCCTCTTTCTATATGTCCTATTATAGTGCATATATACACTTTTATGAGTGGCTACATGACTTCCACTCTGAAGGACTCAACACACTATGTTGGTCAACCACTCATCTGAATAGGACCTGTGAAGTTTAACATTTGCCCTGTAGGCATCACTGCACTGTGTGGTCATCTACAACTTCCCCCAGATATCACATTTGATCGCTAGGGGTTTTAGCAGTTTCTCCTGTGAATGGTTTTAAAGAGGTTTTGCCACGATCTCATTTCATTCCTCCTGCATCCAGCTCTTCAGCTCTGTGTGCTCAGAAGGGGGCGTGTGTGATTTGTTTGAATTGCATATCATGTTGAAACCCAGCAGGTGAATCACCAGACCTTTCCTCTCCAGTCAAAGAAAGGTCGTTTATGTATAGAGTGGGGAGTAGCCACACTGTAGTCAGAGATAACATTTTGCTTTACAGCACAAGGGTCCTTGGTTCAAATCCCTTCAGGAACTTAACTTGTGGATTTTTGTTTCTCTTTATCAATGCACAGACCTGACCGAGGTTTCTTTTTATTTATTTGCACTGTTTGACTAGTTACTAATTAGTCCAAAGGACAGGAGTAGAGTGACAGCACCTGGAGTTTGAACACTCAGTAGCTGCCTGAGAGGAGAGATGATGTCTGAGCATGTGCGACCAGGACTGAGGAGCTCTCAGCCCTGGTCGTATCCTCTGGAGACGAGCTTTAAGCAATGGACCAGTAAAGGAGCTGCTAAGACAAAAACGGTGCAGAATTTTTAATAATGATGAAAATTATCCCCTTGAGCCCTCCTTCTCCTATTTCTCTCTCTGGCGCTCTCTGGAACACACGATTTTGTATGGGAACAAACTCTCCTACATAATGACCTCTTAAAATCACAAAACCTATCATTCCTTTGGGCTGACGGAAACCTGGACGCCCTCTTTACACAGTCTCTTTCCCGCTGCGCTCTCCTTTGGTGGTCTCCAACTTACCCATACTCCCTCCCGGCAACAAGCATGGCGGAGGTGTTGGCCTTCCCCCTGTCAGACCCCCTGTTCCTTTTCCCCACTCCCTTTGCTACCTCTCTCAACCTCCCTCCTTTTAGGTGCACTCTGTCCGCATCTATGCCCCCTCCAATCTCCAAATAGCGGTCATCACCGACCCCCAGGAACCTGCCACCGCCTTCCTTGACCAAATTCGCCTCCTGGCTTTTCCACTTTCTTTCCAGGATATTCCCACTATCATAATGGGTGACTTTAACCTCCCAATTGACAAACTCCACTCTGCTGCCAGCAAAGTCTTCTCACTCTCCTCTTCCTTCGGCCTCTCCCAGTGGACCTCTGGAGCCACTCATAAAGATGGACACACGCTGGACCTCGTCTTCACCCGCCTCTGCCCCATATCTGACTTCTCTAACTCTCCATACTCTCCACCCCACCTGCTCCTCCTGTCTCATATCTAGTACACCCCCACAAGAACCTACAAAACCTTAACCCTCACACACTCTTTGACTCTCTTGCACCTCTCTCTACCATATCCTCGTTTGGTGACCCTGACACAGCCACTGCTTTCTAGAACCACACAATCTCCTCCACACTCGATTTGGTCGCCCCTCTCACACACAACAGAACCCGCAAAATCAACAGACAACCCTGGCACACAGACTCCACCAAACAGCTGAGGCGAGCTTCCAGAGCTGCTGAACGCCGCTGGAAGAAAACCCGCTCCACCAATGACTTCACCTCATACAAACAATCGCTACACACATTTAAGTCTGCACTCACCTCAGCCAAACAGGACTACTTCACCAATCTCATATCCTCTCTGTCTCACAACCCCAGACAACTTTTTAACACCTTCAACTCTCTCCTCCGTCCACCAGCACCTCCTCCCCCATCCCTCCTTTCAGCAGACGACTTTGCCACCCACTTTCTAAACAAGACCAACCTCATCAGAGAAAGCTTCACCTCATTGTCCCCTTCGCCCACTTCCATGCCTGCACAGTCCCCACCACCACCCCTTCTACCTTCACCCCGCACTTCTCCCCTAACTTGCTACTCCACTGTCACTCATGACAAGCTCTCCTCTCTACTCTCCAAATCCAACCTCACTACCTGTAACCTTGATCCATTGCCATCTCACCTCATCCCTGACCTTAGTGCTGTCATCATCCCAGCCCTTGCCCATCTCTTCAACCTATCATAATCGGCATCTTCCTTTCTCTCCTTTAAACATGCGACCACACACCCATCCTTAAGAAACCAACTCTTGACCCCTCTTGTCTGTCCAACTATCGCCCCATCTGACTGCTTCCATTTGCTTCTAAACTTCTCGAGCAGCACGTCCATCTTCAACTGTCCACCCATCTGTCCTCCAACCTTCTTTTTGACCCACTACAATCTGGTTTCCGACCCCATCACTCTACTGAAACAGCCCTAACCAAGGTCACCAATGACCTATTAACCGCTCAAGCCTCCCGCCACTACTCTGTGCTCCTCCTCTTAGACCTCTCCTCCGCCTTTGACACTGTCGACCATTCCCTCCTGGTACAAATCCTCTCCTCCCTCAGCATCACGGACTTGGCTCTTTCCTGGATCTCCTCGTACCTCTACTGATCGGACATTCAGCGTCTCTCACTCTCTCGCTCCATCCTCCTCCCCCGGCCACTCTCTGTTGGTGTCCCTCAGGGGTCAGTCCTGGGTCCTTTACTCTTCTCTCTTTACACTCTTGGCCTGGGTCAGCTCTTAGCATCACATGGCTTTCAATACCACCTGTATGCTGATGACACCCAACTTTACATCTCCGGCCCTGACATCAACTCTTTACTGTCCAAGATCCCAGATTGCCTGTCCTCCATATCCTCTATCTTCTCCTCCCGTCTCCTAAAACTTAATGTAGAGAAAACGGAATTCATTATCTTTCCACCCTCCCACTCCACCCCTCCACCTGATCTCTCTATTACAGTCAATAGCTCTACATTCTCACCAGTCCCACAAGTCCGCTGCCTCGGGATAACCCTTGACTCCGCTTTGTCCTTCAAACCACACATCCAAACCCTCACCTCCGCCTGCTGCCTCCACCTGAAAAATATTTCACGAATCCGCATATTCCTTAACCCTGACACTACAAAAATGCTGGTCTCTGCCCTTGTCATCTCCCGCCTAGACTACTGCAACATCCTTCTCTGTGACCTCCCGGCTAGCACCCTCGCTCCCCGTCAATCCATCCTTAACTCTGCTGCCCGCTTGATCACCTCTCTCCTCGCCACTTCCCCGCCTCTCCTCTCTGCCAATCCCTTCACTGGCTTCCCAGGGCCCAGCGAATTCACTTCAAGTTGCTAAACATGACCTACAAGGCTCTCCACGACCTCTCCCCTCCTACATCTCTGCCCTAATCTCCAGATACCTCCCCTCACGCAATCTCCGCTCCTCACAGGACCTTCTTCTCTGCTCTCCCCTTATCAGCTCTTTACACAACCGTCTCCAAGATTTCTCCCGTGCTTCCCCCACACTCTGGAACTCACTGCCCCAAACATCAGACACTCCCCACTTTCACCAGCTTCAAAAGCACCCTGAAAACCCATCTCTTCAGGATAGCCTATAAACTATAGTACCCCTTCTGTCACCACACCCTCCACAAACATGTCTGCCCCCACCTTCGGTCTCTTTCCCCCATCCTTGTAGATTGTAAGCCTTCGCGGGCAGGGTTCTCTCTCCATCTGTGCCAGTTGATTGTCACATACTGTCAGCATTGAACTTGTCTGACTTATGTATGTATGTACCCTTGAATGTACAGCGCCCTGGATCAATGGCGCCCTAAAAATTAATAATAATAATAATTAATCCCCAAGATCTGTAAATGTTATTATTTAATTTACAAACTTCCCACCTCAATTTTAATTTGTGGCAAAACCCCTTTAAGTGGTTGACCTGATGGGACAATTCCTTTACATGTAGTTGTAGCATGGAGTCATTCTTCTAGCATGCAGCGGTTAGTTGATCATTACAGTACAGACAGATGTTATCTACCAGAAGGCAATGCTGCCATGCCATGATCACAATGCACAGCCGGGGAGATATCACAAGGAATAAAAGCAATGGAAGAATACGTCACTTTCGTGTGAGCTCCATTTCTTTAGGAATGAGATAAGATCTGCGACCGGTAACAGTAAATCTGATTTATGGATAACCGGACTTCCTGTCTGTCGAGATCTAACAGCTAGGTAGATCACAATGATTTCCCCATGTACTTGTAGTAGACCCCTGCTGGCAAACAGGTAACTCATGAAGCGCTGGACAGACAGTGTGGTCTTCAGCCGATTCTGATTATGGTGAAACTGATATTGCCTATAGGCACTTATTGATGGTTCAGTCTGGATGCAAGGCTCAGACCCATGTGAATGTAGGTGAGCTGCAATACCAGTAATTCCTACTTCAGATCTCCTACATGCCAGACCATTCTTCCTCCAGATATCTTATGTGCCAGACCATTCTTCCTCTAGATCCTCTATGTGCCAGACCATTGTCACCCCAGCTCTCCTATGTGCCAGACCACTCTTCCCCTGATCTCCTACATGACAGACCATTGTTCCCCCAGATCTTCTATTTGCCAGATCACTCTTCCCCCAGATCTTCTATGTGCCAGACCATTCTTCCCCAGATCTCCTGTGCCAGACCATTCTTCCCCAGATCTCCTGTGCCAGACCATTCTTCCCCAGATCTCCTGTGCTAGACCATTCTTCCCCAGATCTCCTATGTGCTAGACCATTCTTCCTCCAGATCTCCTGTGCCAGACCATTCTTCCTCCAGATCTCCTATGTGCTAGACCATTCTTCCTCCAGATCTCCTATGTGCTAGACTATTCTTCTCCAGATCTCCTATGTGCCAGACCATTCTTCCTCCAGATCTCCTGTGCTAGACAATTCTTCCCAGATCTCCTGTGCTAGACCATTCTTCCCCAGATCTCCTGTGCTAGACCAGTCTTCCCAATCTCCGTGCAGACCATTCTTCCCCAGATCTCCTGTGCTAGACCATTCTCTCCAATCTCCTGTGCCAGACCATTCCTCCCCAGATCTCCTGTGCTAGACCATTCTTCCCCAGATCTCCTGTGACAGACAAGTCTTCTCCAGATCTCCTGTGCTAGACCATTCTTCCCTAGATCTCCTATGTGCTAGACCATTCTTCCCCAGATCTCCTGTGCTAGACCATTCTTCCCCAGATCTCCTATGTGCTAGACCATTCTTCCCCAGATCTCCTATGTGCTAGACCCTTTCATTCCCCCCAGATCTCCTCTGTGCTAGACCATTCTTCCCTAGATCTCCTATGTGCTAGACCATTCTTCCCCAGATCTCCTGTGCTAGACCATTCTTCCTCCAGATCTCCTATGTGCTAGACCATTCTTCCTCCAGATCTCCTATGTGCTAGACCATTCTTCCCCAGATCTCCTGTGCTAGACCATTCTTCCTCCAGATCTCCTATGTGCCAGACCATTCTTCCTCCAGATATCTTATGTGCCAGACCATTCTTCCACAGATCGCCTTGTCTAGACCATTTCGTCCCCAGATCTCCTCTGTGCTAGACCATTTTTCCTCCATCTCTCCTGTGCTAGACCATTCTTCCCCAGATCTCCTGTGCTAGACCATTCTTCCTCCAGATCTCCTGTGCTAGACCATTCTTCCCCAGATCTCCTATGTGCTAGACCATTCTTCCCCAGATCTCCTGTGCTAGACCATTCTTCCCCAGATCTCCTGTGCTAGACCATTCTTCCCCAGATCTCCTATGTGCTAGCCCCTTCTTCCCCAGATCTCCTATGTGCTAGACCATTCTTCCCCAGATCTCCTATGTGCTAGACCATTCTTCCCCAGATCTCCTATGTGCTAGACCATTCTTCCCCAGATCTCCTATGTGCTAGACCATTCTTCCCCAGATCTCCTGTGCTAGACCATTCTTCCCCAGATCTCCTGTGCTAGACCATTCTTCCCCAGATCTCCTGTGCTAGACCATTCTTCCCCAGATCTCCTGTGCTAGACCATTCTTCCCCATCCTTGTGCTAGACCATTCTTCCCCCAGATCTCCTGTGCAGCCATTCTTCCCAGATCTCCTGTGCTACCATTCTTCCCAGATCTCCTTGCTAGCCTTCTTCCCAGATCTCTGTGCTAGACCATCTTCCCAGATCTCCTAGTGCCATTCTTCCCCACATTCCTCTAGCCATTCCCATCTCAAAGACTCCTTGACAGACCATTCTCAGATCTATATCTAGACCATTCTTCCCCAATCCCTTGCAGCCATCTTTCCCCATCCTTCGTCTCTTTCCCCAGATCTCCTTGAATTCTTCGCTGTGCAGTTTCTCTCCCAGATGCTGCCTTGATTGTCCATTCGTCCCAGATTAACTGTTGAACATTCTTGCCCCAGATCCCTCTTGCAAGACCATCTCCCCGATCTCCTGTGCGCTCTTCCAAAAATCTAATTGACTAACCATTTATCCAATCTCAAAATGTGCAACCATGTTTTATCCGTTCCAATTTCAAACCTTCTCCCCAATTTCTAATTGTGCAAAACCCTTCCTCAGTTTACCTTGTGGCGACAATTCTTTACTCATTACATGATCATTCTTCCATGCTGCGTAGACCATTCATCACGAGTTATCTACCAGGCACATCGCTTCTCCAGTTCCATTGCTAGCGCATTCTCCCAGACTCGCTTGTAGCATAAGTCACTTTCTTGCTCCATTTCTTTGCAAGACATTCTCCCGTAACAGATCATTGGATAACCGACTTCCTGTCTGTATTTGCTAAAACACATGTTTAAGTGCTTGTAAGACCCGTCTGGCAGTACCAGAGCCTGGCAGACATTGGTTCCCGATCTGATATGTGTGAATGCCTTTAGCACTTATTGATGTTAGTCGGTCGCTCAGACCCATGTTCTGTATGAGCTCAATACATATTCTATCAGATCTCCTTGCCAGACATTTTTCCCAGATATCTTATGTGCCAGAATTCTTCCTCAGTCCCTATGTGCCAGACCATTGTCCCAGTCTCCTTGGCAACCACTTCCCTGATCTCCCTGCAACCATTTTCCCCAGATCTCTATTGCAGACATCTTCCCCCAGATTTCTATGTGCAGACCATTCTTCCCAGATCTCCTGTGCCAGACCATTCTTCCCAGATCTCCTAGTGCCAGACCATTCTTCCCCAGATCCCTGTGCCAGACCATTCTTCCCAGATCTCCTGTGCCAACCATTCTTCCCCAGATCTCCTGTGCAGACCATTCTCCCCAGATCTCCTGTGCTAGACCATTCTTCCCCAGATCTCCTGTGCTAGACCATTTTCCCAGATTCCTGTGCTAGACCATTCTTCCCAGATCTCTATGTGCTAGACCTTCTTCCCGATCTCCTTAGCCATTCTTCTAATTCCTTCAGACATTTTCAACTCTCCACCCCCAGATCTCCTGTGCCAGACCATTCTTCCCCAGATCTCCTGTGCCAGACCATTCTTCCCCAGATCTCCTGTGCTAGACCATTCTTCCCCAGATCTCCTGTGCTAGACCATTCTTCCCCAGATCTCCTATGTGCTAGACCATTCTTCCCCAGATCTCCTATGTGCTAGACTATTCTTCCCCAGATCTCCTGTGCAGACATTCTTCCCAGATCTCCTTTTGCTAGACCTTCTCTCAGATCTCTATGCAGACATCTTCCCCATCTCATGTGCTAGACATTCTTCCCAATCCTGTGCTTGACATCTTCCCCAGATCTCCTGTGCTAGACCATTCTCCCCAGATTTCCTTGCTAGACCTTCTCCAGATCTCTGTGTGCCCTTTAATCCCTGTGCTAGACATCTTCCGATCTCGGAACATTTCCCCATCTCTGTGCTAGACCATTCTTCCCCAGATCTCCTGTATTCCCAGCAACCATTCTTCCAGATCTCCTGTGCTAGACCATTCTTCCCCGATCTCCTGTGCTAGACCATTCTTCCCCAATTCCATGTGCTAGACCTTTCTTCCCCAGATCTCCTGTGCAGACCATCTTCCCCAGATCTCCTGTGCAGACCATTCTTCCCCAGATTCCTGTGCTAGACCATTCTTCCAGATCTCCTGGCTAGACCATCTTCCCAGATCTCCTAGTGCTAGACATCTTCTCCAGATCTCATGCTGAATTCTTCCCAATCTATGTGCTAAATTCTTCAGATCAATGCAGACTCCCATCTCAGATATCAATGTGCAGACATTCTCCAGATCCTTGTAGCCCCTTCTCCAACTCTGTCTAGCCATCTCCCAATTCTGCTAACCATTCTTCTCAGAACTTCGTGCTGCCTTCTCCCAATCGTGCAGCCATTTTCCCAATCTCCTATGTTAACATTTCCAATCTCCTATTGCTAATTCTTCCCATCTCCTAGTTAGACATTCTTCAATCTTGCAACTTCTTTCTCCAATCTATGCAGAATCTTCCAATCTGTGCCAACATTTTCCAATCTTATGTGAGACCATTCTCCAGATCTTTGCTAGCTTCTTCCCAGATTCTTGTGCAGACATCTCCCCATCCCTGTGCAGCATTCTTCAACTCCTGCTGCCATTCTTTCCATCTCCTGTGCTAGACCATTCTTCCAGATTCTGTGAACTTCCAGATTCTTGCTAGCTTTCCTCAATCTCCTATGTGCTGACCATTTCCTCAATCTCCTATGTGCTAGACATTTTTCCGATTCGTGCAACATTTCCCCAATCCCTGTGCCAGCATTCTTCCGTCTTTGCCAGATCTCCAATCTATGTCTAACATCTCATCCCTGTCTAACTTTCCAATCTCCTGTCTAGACCATTTCCCAGATCTCTGTGCAGACCTTCTCCCAATTCTATGTGCCACCTTTCCAATCCCTGTGCAGATATTTCCAGATCTCCTTGCCAGACACCTTCCTGCAGCCTCTCCCATGTCTAGCCTTCTTCCCCACTCATGTGCAGCATCTCCAGACTTTTGACCTTTCCCCAGTCTCTGCTAGTATTCTTCCATCCCTGTGCTAGACCATTCTTCCCCAATCTCCTGTGCTAGACATCTTCCCAGATCTATTCAGACCATTCTCCCCATCTCTTGCTAGACCATTCTTCCTCAGATCTCTAGTCTAGACCTCTCCAATCCTGCCAACATTTTCCCCAATCTCCTGTGCCGCCTTCTTCCCCAATTCCTGTCAGCCATTCCAAATTCCTGCAGACATTCTTTCCCAATCTCTGCGACCTTCTCCAGACTCCGTGCTAGGCCCATTCTCCCCCATCTCCTGCCAGACCATTCTTCCCCAGATCCCTTTGCAGACCATTCTTCCTCCAATCTCTTGGCCAGACATTTCCCATCCCTTGCCAGACATTTTCCCAGTCCCTTGCAGCCCCTCTTCCCGACTCCTGTGCTGACTTCTCCCCAGATCCATGGCTAGACATTCTCCCCAGATCTCCTATTGCAGACCCTTCTCCCATCTCCTGTGCTAGACATTCTTCCCCATCTCCTGTGCTAGACCATTCTCCCCGATCTCCTGTGCAGACCGTTCTTCCCGATCTCCTTGCTAGACCATCTTCCTCCGTCTCTTTGCTAACCATTCTTCCCCAGATCTCCTGTGTGCCATTCTCCCAGACCCTCTAACCATTCTTCCCAGATCTCCTTGCTAACCATTTCCCCAGATCTCCTGTACTAGACCATTCTTCCCCAGATCTCCTGTGCTAGACCATTCTTCCTCCAGATATCTTATGTGTCAGACCATTCTTTCTCCCGATTAACCTATGTGCTAGACCATTCTTTCTCCCGATTAACCTATGTGCTAGACCATTCTTTCTCCAGATCTCCTATGTGCTAGGCCATTCTTCCTCCAGATCTCCTATGTGCTAGACCATTCTTTCTCCAGATCTCCTATTTGCTAGACCATTCTTCCCCAGATCTCCTGTACTAGACCATTCTTCCCCAGATCTCCTGTGCTAGACCATTCTTCCTCCAGATATCTGATGTGTCAGACCATTCTTTCTCCCGATTAACCTATGTGCTAGACCATTCTTTCTCCCGATTAACCTATGTGCTAGACCATTCTTTCTCCCGATTAACCTATGTGCTAGACCATTCTTCCCCAGATCTCCTATGTGCTAGACCATTCTTCCCCAGATCTCCTATGGGCTAGACCATTCTTCCCCAGATCTCCTGTTCTAGACCATTCTTCCCCCTATCTCCTGTGCTAGACCATTCTTCCTCCAGATATCTGATGTGTCAGACCATTCTTTCTCCCGATTAACCTATGTGCTAGACCATTCTTCCCCAGATCTCCTATGTGCTAGACCATTCTTCCTCCAGATCTCCTGTGCCAGACCATTCTTCCCCAGATCTCCTATGTGCTAGACCATTCTTCCCCAGATCTCCTATGTGCTAGACCATTCTTCCCCAGATCTCCTATGTGCTAGACCATTCATCTCCAGATCTCTTATGTGCTAGACCATTCTTCCCCAGATCTCATATGTGCTAGATCATTCTTCCCTAGATCTCATATGTGCTAGACCATTCGTCCCCAGATCTCCTGTGCTAGACCACTCTTCTCCAGATCTCCTGTGCTAGGCCATTCTTCCTCCAGATCTCCTATGTGCTAGACCATTCTTCCCAGATCTCCTTGTGCTAGAACATCCTTCCCCCAGATCTCATGTGCTAGGCCATTCTTCCTCTATATCTCCTATGTGCTAGACCATTTTTCCTCCATATCTCCTATGTGCTAGACCATTTTTCCTCCAGATCTCCTATGTGCTAGACCATTCTTCCCCACATCTCCTATGTGCTAGACCATTCTTCCTCCAGATCTCCTATTTGCCAGAACATTCTTTCTCCAGATATCATATGTGCCAGATCATTCTTCCCCAGATCGCCTGTGCCAGACCATTCTTCCCCAGATCTCCTGTGCTAGACCATTCTTCCCCAGATCTCCTATGTGCTAGACCATTCTTCCCCAGATCTCCTATGTGCTAGACCATTCTTCCCCAGATCTCCTGTGCTAGACCATTCTTCCCCAGATCTCCTGTGCTAGACCATTCTTCCTCCAGATCTCCTGTGCTAGACCATTCTTCCCCAGATCTCCTGTGCTAGACCATTCTTCCTCCAGATCTCCTATGTGCTAGACCATTCTTCCTCCAGATCTCCTGTGCTAGACCATTCTTCCTCCAGATCTCCATGTGCTAGAATCATTCTCCTCAGATCTCCAGTGCCAGACCATTCTTCCTCCAGATCTCCTGTGCCAGACCATTCTTCCCCAGATCTCCTGTGCCAGCCATTCGTCCCCAGATCTCCTATGTGCTAGACCATTCTTTCCCAGATCTCCTGTGCTAGACCATTCTTCCCCAGATCTCCTGTGCTAGACCATTCTCCCTCCAGATCTCCTGTGCCAGACCATTCTTCCCCAGATCTCCTATGTGCCAGACCATTCTTCCTCCAGATCTCCTGTGCCAGATCATTCTTCCCCAGATCTCCTGTGCCAGACCATTCTTCCACAGATCTCCTATGTGCTAGCCCCTTCTTCCCGAGATCTCCTGTGCTAGACCTTTCTTCCCCAGATCTCCTATGTGCTAGACTATTCTTCCCCAGATCTCCTATGTGCTAGACCCTTCTTCCCCAGATCTCCTATGTGCTAGACTATTCTTCCCCAGATCTCCTATGTGCTAGACCATTCTTCCCCAGATCTCCTGTGCTAGACCATTCTTCCTCCAGATCTCCTATGTGCTAGACCATTCTTCCTCCAGATCTCCTATGTGCTAGACCATTCTTCCTCCAGATCTCCTATGTGCTAGACCATTCTTCCTCCAGATCTCCAGTGCCAGACCATTCTTCCTCCAGATCTCCTGTGCCAGACCATTCTTCCCCAGATCTCCTGTGCCAGCCATTCGTCCCCAGATCTCCTATGTGCTAGACCATTCTTTCCCAGATCTCCTGTGCTAGACCATTCTTCCCCAGATCTCCTGTGCTAGACCATTCTCCCTCCAGATCTTCTGTGCCAGACCATTCTTCCCCAGATCTCCTATGTGCCAGACCATTCTTCCTCCAGATCTCCTGTGCCAGATCATTCTTCCCCAGATCTCCTGTGCCAGACCATTCTTCCACAGATCTCCTATGTGCTAGCCCCTTCTTCCCGAGATCTCCTGTGCTAGACCTTTCTTCCCCAGATCTCCTATGTGCTAGACTATTCTTCCCAGGATCTCCTATGTGCTAGACCCTTCTTCCCCAGATCTCCTATGTGCTAGACTATTCTTCCCCAGATCTCCTATGTGCTAGACCATTCTTCCCCAGATCTCCTGTGCTAGACCATTCTTCCCCAGATCTCCTGTGCTAGACCATTCTTCCTCCAGATCTCCTATGTGCTAGACCATTCTTCCCCAGATCTCCTGTGCTAGACCATTCTTCCCCAGATCTCCTGTGCTAGACCATTCTTCCCCAGATCTCCTGTGCTAGACCATTCTTCCCCAGATCTCCTGTGCTAGACCATTCTTCCCCAGATCTCCTGTGCTAGACCATTCTTCCTCCAGATCTCCTATGTGCTAGACCATTCTTCCCCACATCTCCTATGTGCTAGACCATTCTTCCTCCAGATCTCCTATTTGGCAGAACATTCTTCCTCCAGATATCTTATGTGCCAGACCATTCTTCCCCAGATCGCCTGTGCCAGACCATTCTTCCCCAGATCTCCTGTGCTAGACCATTCTTCCCCAGATCTCCTGTGCTCGACCATTCGTCCCCAGATCTCCTGTGCTAGACCATTCGTCCCCAGATCTCCTGTGCTAGACCACTCTTCCCCAGATCTCCTGTGCTAGACCATTCTTCCTCCAGATCTCCTGTGCTAGACCATTCTTCCCCAGATCTCCTGTGCTAGACCATTCTTCCTCCAGATCTCCTATGTGCCAGACCATTCTTCCTCCTGATTAACCTATGTGCTAACCCCTTCTTTCTCCCGATTAACCTATGTGCTAACCCATTCTTTCTCCCGATTAACCTATGTGCTAGACCATTCTTTCTCCCGATTAACCTATGTGCTAGACCATTCTTTCTCCCGATTAACCTATGTGCTAGACCATCCTTTCTCCAGATCTCCTATGTGCTAGGCCATTCTTCCTCCAGATCTCCTATGTGCTAGGCCATTCTTTCTCCAGATCTCCTATTTGCTAGACCATTCTTCCCCAGATCTCCTGTACTAGACCATTCTTCCCCAGATCTCCTGTGCTAGACCATTCTTCCTTCAGATATCTGATGTGTCAGACCATTCTTTCTCCCGATTAACCTATGTGCTAGACCATTCTTTCTCCAGATCTCCTATGTGCTAGGCCATTCTTCCTCCAGATCTCCTATGTGCTAGACCATTCTTTCTCCAGATCTCCTATTTGCTAGACCATTCTTCCCCAGATGTCCTGTACTAGACCATTCTTCCACAGATCTCCTGTACTAGACCATTCTTCCCCAGATCTCCTGTGCTAGACCATTCTTCCTTCAGATATCTGATGTGTCAGACCATTCTTTCTCCCGATTAACCTATGTGCTAGACCATTCTTTCTCCTGATTAACCTATGTGCTAGACCATTCTTTCTCCCGATTAACCTACAGTATGTGCTAGACCATTCTTTCTCCCGATTAACCTATGTGCTAGACCATTCTTTCTCCCGATTAACCTATGTGCTAGACCATTCTTTCTCCAGATCTCCTATGTGCTAGGCCATTCTTCCTCCAGATCTCCTATGTGCTAGACCATTCTTTCTCCAGATCTCCTATTTGCTAGACCATTCTTCCCCAGATGTCCTGTACTAGACCATTCTTCCCCAGATCTCCTGTACTAGACCATTCTTCCCCAGATCTCCTATGTGCTAGACCATTCTTCCTCCAGATATCCTATGTGTCAGACCATTCTTTCTCCCGATTAACCTATGTGCTAGACCTTTCTTTCTCCCAAATTAACTATGTGCTAGACCATTCTTCCTCCAGATCTCCTATGTGCTAGACCATTCTTCCTCCAGATCTCCTATGTGCTAGACCATTCTTCCTCCAGATCTCCTGTGCTAGACCATTCTTCCCCAGATCTCCTGTGCTAGACCATTCTTCCCCAGATCTCCTGTGCTAGACCATTCTTCCTCCAGATATCTGATGTGTCAGACCATTCTTTCTCCCGATTAACCTATGTGCTAGACCATTCTTTCTCCCGATTAACCTATGTGCTAGACCATTCTTTCTCCCGATTAACCTATGTGCTAGACCATTCTTTCTCCAGATCTCCTATGTGCTAGGCCATTCTTTCTCCAGATCTCCTATTTGCTAGACCATTCTTCCCCAGATCTCCTGTACTAGACCATTCTTCCCCAGATCTCCTGTGCTAGACCATTCTTCCTCCAGATATCTGATGTGTCAGACCATTCTTTCTCCCGATTAACCTATGTGCTAGACCATTCTTCCCCAGATCTCCTATGTGCTAGACCATTCTTCCCCAGATCTCCTGTGCTAGACCATTCTTCCCCAGATCTCCTATGTGCTAGACCATTCTTCCCCAGATCTCCTATGTGCTAGACCATTCTTCCCCAGATCTCCTATGTGCTAGACCATTCATCTCCAGATCTCTTATGTGCTAGACCATTCTTCCCCAGATCTCATATGTGCTAGACCATTCTTCCCCAGATCTCCTGTGCTAGACCATTCTTCCTCCAGATATCTGATGTGTCAGACCATTCTTTCTCCCAATTAACCTATGTGCTAGACCATTCTTCCCCAGATCTCCTATGTGCTAGACCATTCTTTCTCCAGATCTCCTGTGCAAGACCATTCTTCCCCAGATCTCCTGTGCTAGACCATTCTTCCCCAGATCTCCTGTGCTAGACCATTCTTCCCCAGATCTCCTATGTGCTAGACCATTCATCTCCAGATCTCTTATGTGCTAGACCATTCTTCCCCAGATCTCATATGTGCTAGACCATTCTTCCCCAGATCTCATATGTGCTAGACCATTCTTCCCCAGATCTACTGTGCTAGACTATTCGTCCCCAGATTTCCTGTGCTAGACCATTCGTCCCCAGATCTCCTATGTGCTAGTCCATTCTTCCTCCAGATCTCCTATGTGCTAGACCATTCTTTCTCCAGATCTCCTATTTGCTAGACCATTCTTCCCCAGATCTCCTGTACTAGACCATTCTTCCCCAGATCTCCTGTGCTAGACCATTCTTCTCCAGATATCTTATGTGTCAGACCATTCTTTCTCCCGAATAACCTATGTGCTAGACCATTCTTTCTCCCGATTAACCTATGTGCTAGACCATTCTTTCTCCCGATTAACCTATGTGCTAGACCATTCTTTCTCCAGATCTCCTATGTGCTAGGCCATTCTTCCTCCAGATCTCCTATGTGCTAGCCCATTCTTCTCCAGATCTCCTATTTGCTAGACCATTCTTCCCCAGATCTCCTGTTCTAGACCATTCTTCCCCAGATCTCCTGTGCTAGACCATTCTTCCTCCAGATATCTTATGTGTCAGACCATTCTTTCTCCCGATTAACCTATGTGCTAGACCATTATTTCTCCCGATTAACCTATGTGCTAGACCATTCTTCCTCCAGATCTCCTATGTGCTAGACCATTCTTCCTCCAGATCTCCTATGTGCTAGACCATTCTTCCTCCAGATCTCCTATGTGCTAGACCATTCTTTCTCCAGAACTCCTATTTGCTAGGCCAACCTTCCTCCTCCAGATCTTCAATGCGCCAGATCATTATTCCTCCAGATCTTCTATGCTCCAGACTATTCTTCCCCCAGATCTCCTATGTGCTAGACCATTCTACCTCTAGATCCTTTATGTGCCAGAGCACTCCTTTCCTTGCTCTCCTATGTAGCAGACCAATCCTTTCTCAGCTATCCTAGATGTCAAACCTATCAGACTCCTCCTCCTTTAGTTGTTATATTTGTCAGAGCACTCCTTCCTCAGCTCTTCTTTGTAGCAGCCTACTGTTTACCTCTCTGTTAGAGCACTCCTTTTCCATCTCTTCTTTGCACCTGACCACTCTATATTCTCTGAGCTATCCAACCACTACATTCTCATTTTTTCCTTTGTAGCTATTTAGTCCTTCAGCTACATGTCAGACCCCTCCTTCTTTGGCTCGCCCAAGTTGTCAGGCTACTCCTTTTTGAGCTCTCCCAGGTGTCAACCCAATCCCCTTTCAGCTCTCTTGCTCTTCTTTGTGTCAGTAATGTCCAATTAAAAACCCACTATCAAGCTGACATCTATGTAAAAAAAAGGAACTAGATTAGCACCCCCGGGGCACAGTGCGCAGCAAATAAAATCATCTATCTTTTCAAATCTATTATTTTCTATCTATCA
This sequence comes from Phyllomedusa bahiana, assembly GCA_025379985.1. Taxonomy (NCBI): domain Eukaryota; kingdom Metazoa; phylum Chordata; class Amphibia; order Anura; family Hylidae; genus Phyllomedusa; species Phyllomedusa bahiana. The sequence goes on along the minus strand of JAODAL010008287.1, from coordinate 2,785 downwards.
TCTATCTATTTTATCTAATTTTTTAATCTATTTATCTTTTCCATTCTTCTATCTTTTTTCCTATCTATTTATCTATCTCATTCTATCTATCTCTCTCATATCTATGTATCTATCTACCATATCTACATATGTATGTATGTATGTTTGTATTATCGTTTTTATCAAACCTCTTCATTATACGAAATCTATTTATTTATCTATGCATGTATCTATTTATCGGGCCTCTCTTTTCAAATTTATCTATCCTTCTATATATCTATTCATCAATCTTCTTCTCATATTATCATTATCTCATATCTATCTTTTCCCCATATCTATCTATATATCTATCTTTTAAATCTATCATCTATTTTAACTATCTCATACTATTTTATCTTTTCATATCTATCTATCTATTCTTTTTAAATCTATCATCTATTTTTCATATCTATCTATCTACCCTATCTATCTATTTTATCTATATCTATCTATCTATCTTTTCTATCATTATAATCTATCTATCTTCTATCTATCTATCTATTAATCTGTCTTTTCATTATCTATCTATCATCTATCTATCTATCTCAAAATTATCAAATTATCTATCTAACCCATTTTATCTATATCTATCTATCTAAATTATCTATCTCTATCTATTCATATCTATCTATCAAATTATTTTATCTATCTCGTACTATCTATCAAATATCTATCTTTCTTTCTATCTACCCATATCAAAATCTATCTATCTCTCTCTCTCATATTTTCTATCATCCCTATCTATTTTTATTATCTACCCCATATCTTCTTTTAAATCTATCTATCTATCTATCTTTTCCCATATTATCTTTCTCATTTTTTATCTTTTACCCTATCCCCATATCTATCTTTCAATTATCTACCCCATATTACCCAAATTATATCTATCTAAAAAACTCAAACTATTATCTATTAAATTCTTCTATCTCATATCTACTCTTATCTATTATCTATTCAAAATCTATCTCATATAATCTTTCTATCTATCTCATATCTACCCTATCTCATATTTATCAAATTATTTTCTTATTTATCTATTTTCCATCTTCTCATAACTATCTTTATCTATATTTTATCTCATTTTTCTATCTTCTACCCCGTTTATCCTTCAAAGATTTTTTTTGTCAGGGAGCCAAAAAAAAACATAAATTTTGGGAAAGGCAAAATTTTATTTTGCTTAGGGGGGCCCCCTAAACCGTTTTGGCTGGGACAATGTGTTTAAATATGGGGAAAAACTAATACTAAAAAGGGTTTTTTTTAAAAAAATCCTAGGCTACCCTGTGGAGGTACATCCCCTTTTGGTAAAAAAAAAATTAGAAAAAAGGAAAAAACCCCAAAGTGGATAACGGGATGTAAAAGAGGCCCCTAAAAAAAAAAAGGAAAAACGTTTCACCCCACTTAAAAAAGGAGGGGGAGTAAGAGGGGACTAAGGGAAATATTTGGGAAAAAAAAAAAAAAGTGTGTAAAAAAGGATAAAGGAAGCAAAGCTGGAGAAAGGGAAAGACATATTGCTATTTGAAAGTAAAAAATAACCCCAAAAAATTTTTTAAAAATTTATTTAAAAGTAAAAAGAAAAAAAACGGGAAAAAGTTGGCCCTTTTAAAAAACTGAGGGAGAGGGCCCGTAGAGGGCGATGGAAAAAAACAACGTTTTAAACCCCTTTTTTCTCCCCTGGATTTACCGAGGGGGGATGACCCTTTCCCGTTGAAAAAAGAGAGATGTGGGGAAAATTTCCCCCCCTTAAAAATTTCTTGTCTAAACCCAGGAAGGGAATGCAGGGTCCCTCTTAGGAAGATTTAAAAAAGGGCCCAAAACCCCCGGTTTCCCGGTTTGGATTAAAACCCAGTGTACTAAGGGAGTTAAGTAATGTGATAGATAGGCCCCATTTTTAATAATTTATGGGGCTGTCTAATTTAAAGGGGTATGTTTCCCAAAAGGGTTTGGGGCATAACAAAAGTGGTGCCAATTTTTCAAAAAAAGGGGTCAAAAAGTGATCCCGGAAAATATTGGCCAGGCTTATCCTCTGTTGTAGGTAAAAAGTTTTTGGGGTTAAATTTCTCAGAGATGCTATCCTGGGGGTATTAAATGACAATAAATGTTTAAGCCGTTTCCCGATGGGTTCTTTAAAGGTTTTGGTCCTGTTTAGCTAATCTCTTCAGCTTTTTGAGGAAGTCAGTGCTAGGGCCCGGGTCGGGGGTGAGGCACTGGGTATCATATATCTAAAATTTTTCTTAAAACATTTTATTACGGTGCCACTAAAAGGTTGGTAAAAAAAATTTAGAATGCTTGGGCGGGGGAAAATGTGTGCAAAATGGGTAATTAAAAAGGTCACTGAAAGAAAAAAAAAGGGTAGTTTTTTTAAAGGGTTTCATACCAGACTGGATCGTGTTACTAGTGGGGTACCACAAGGGTCAGTTTTGGGCCCTATCCTCTTTAAATTTTCATTAATGATCTTACCGGGAAAACACAGTAGGGAAAATCGATCTTTGCCCGACGGGTACTAAGTCTGTAAAAAAATAACACAATAGAGGATAATATGTTATTACAAAGGGATCTGGATAAGGGTTTGGGGGCCTTGGGCGGGAAATGGGAGATTTAGGGTTTAAAAAATGATAAAGCAAGGTTTTTTGCACATTTTTGGGAAAAGAAATCCCTTACATGTTTTCATGTTAAATGGAAAAACACTGGGTAAAAATGGGCAAGGAGAAGGACTTGGGAATCCCGGGGGGACAGTTTTAAAATTAATTGTAGCAGCCAGTGTCACGGG